>CM067491.1:4622707-4635134 GCA_034552555.1 Semaprochilodus insignis | reverse complement strand
ATTCTTAAAGTTCTTGTGCATTTTGTGCATTTTTGTCTGTTTTAGACAAAATGAATAAATAAATAAATAAAAAACTTCGTCACTGTTGTCAGTCGACTTGAAGGTTCTCAGTCGACTCAAAGGGTCTCCGACTGACGATTCGACTCGTCGACTTCTAGAGGGCAGCCCTAGTCTGCAATGTATACTATATTCTGTGCAACTTCATAATTACACAAATTACGCAGTTCCAAAAAAATCATAGTTACATGCAGCACATTTGATTACTACACTAGCCAAACTAACAGCTGGTATTTTTGGAACTCTGTATCGTTCACACTATAAAGTCATTTGTGGCTTGTAATTTACATTTTTAGAATATTTTTAGCATCTATTAGCTGTCAGTGCCATCCTTTTGTCTATACTTCTCTAATATCTGTCTCTCTAGGGTTCTCTGTTACATATGTGGGTTTTTTATCAGTATTTAAAGGGGAATTTCACCAACGTTTTAAAACAACTGTCAAACTCAATGGTTAAGATGTAAACAAAGTCTTTCAGAGTGGTTAAATGTGTTAAATGAGTTGTTGGGAACCGGACATCTGGAGACTTATATACATCTCTGAATGATCCATCACTAAAATTAAATTATATGTCACATTTGAAGTGTGCAGAAACCACAGATGTTTTACTTACATGAGAAGTTAATGTGACCATTATATTAAGGGTGATTTCTGAGACATGGTTTATGATGGTAGTGGAGGCATGGAGATACAAGCAGGGCAAAAAGAACTTGAATTATTTGGATTTATTACTGTTTGACTATTTTAAATAGTTTTGGGTAGCAGAAAGTTAAGTGGTGGTTCCTGTTCAACTGCCCAATAAACAATCTTACTGTTTTATTTTTGTGGCATCTGAAAAGATGTTGGCTGCTGTGATCACATGATGCACTCTGTTTCAATTGACTGTTTCATAAAACTTGTTTCACAAAGTGGAGACTTTTTTTTGCATCTGGGTTCCAAGTAAGCTGCATAATGCTTCACATTATGAAACCTAAATGCATTTTAGTTTCATGTAAGTTCGAGCATTTACAGTAAATGAAAGTTTCACTGTGAATAGCCAACTTGAGAGAGTAAAATGTGGAAGCCTGAAACAGAACAAAACAATTCTAATGCTAATATTTTGACTACAGTTATCACATCACCCTGTGCACATATTACAGATGATGAGATTTGATGTTCTTACTAGCATGCATCACCATTTCACTCCATTTCCCTGTCTTTGTCTCCATCTCCTCCACTCTCTGCATGCCTGCATGTTCGTGTCCCTGTCCCCCTGCCCCATCAGTACCGGGTCTTCCTCTTCAAAAAGTTGGTCAAGCGACTCATCATCGTCTTGAAGTGGATGAAGAGTCGCCAGGCCAAGCTGGCCACTGCAGAAATGCCCCCCCTTAAACGCATGCCCCTCCGCAAGCGCTCGACCACCCTGGACTCCACACATCGCAACCCACGGGCGCTGCTTAGCGCCATGAAGAAATCATCCTCTGTGGATCACACCTCCAGACACGCCAAGACCCCTCCACGACTACCCGAGCACCCTCCGGCCTCCCGGCTCCGTGAGAGCCACCTTACGGCACACACTGTGTTTGGATGTAGCACGCTGGTGTGTAGAGAAAAAACTGATGGAGCATGTAGCATGAAGCATGTAGCTTTTAGCATGTCCTGCTCAGCAGGGTTGATCATTTATTGCCTTTTATGTTTATGACTCGAGATGTAAGTTATCTACTAAACAAGCTAACCTCAGACACCAACCCTGTGTTTGCTGAACAACTACATTTGTTGTAGGGGGAAAATTGTGTCGATTTTTTTTAATGGTGTTTTCAGTTGGTTGGTTTCAGCTGTTAATTTCCCTGATTTGCAGCTGGAGGACCCTGCTATCCGCTGGCAGATGGCCCTGTATAAAGACATGCCGAACCGCAGTGAGGACACATCAGATCCTGGGAAGACTGTTGAGAGGGTGCTGGATATAGCTCATGTGCTTTTCCATCTGGACCAGGTAAGTCTACAACAGCAGCTGTTTCTTCCATTTTTAGGATGACCTTAAAAATCATATTATGCATTCAAACGGAGCAGTATGCTTAAGATTATTAACCCATATAATATTCATTATATTTTTTCCATGCTTTTATTCCAGCACTAAATAAAGTCTGTGGCATTTAGCTTTAAATGATAAGGCACCGTAGGAGAAGTGCCAGTTTTAGTTTTAGATTTAGTGAATTTAGGAAAGTTCACCCATTGCTGCCACAGATTGTACAATCTCCACAGAATAGCACTAACCAATAGAATGAGATCTGGTGGAACAGCCAAACATGAGCCTTAAGCTCACCATGCCCAATGCCAAGTGTCGGATAGAGGCTATAAAGTCCCACAGCAGTGGGGGCTTGAGCAGTGGAACTTCATTCTCTGGATTGATGGAGCCTTTGGGATGACTTGGAGTTATCCAGAACAGTCATCATCTGTACATCAGATCCTCACAGCAATGTTCTAACATAACACCCTTTTAAGGCCCTTGATTTAAGAATACATTCTGGATTAGAAGGTGTGTACAAACTTTTGGGGATATTCTGCACCTATAGCTTGTATGTATGTACATGTATGTTCTGGAACTAAAGAGAAACTGTATCCACTGTCATAAAGCCAGTTTCTTACAAAAAATAATAATTGTCATTGCAAATCTGCAAAAAGGTTCTAACAATTTATGTTTTTGTTACATTTTATGATGAATGGGTCAGTAAAAATTTTAAAACACATGCATTACAGATTACCTTCAAGTTAGACTGATGTTAAGAATGTTTTCTCTATTCCATAAACTTTCTGTGAATTCTATAGGACAGTGATGAGATGAGATGCAGATTTTCATTTTAATATTTATGAAGCAGCAGCTCAACAACAGCTTGAAGATGTCAGTAAAGGAACTTGCCTGATACCTGTTGATTGTAGCTTTGATGCTGGCTGTAAGAGTGAATATTGTGTGTATGGTCAGGTGGAGCATCCTCAGAGGAGTAAGAAAGCTGTGTGGCACAAGCTGCTGTCCAAGCAGAGGAAGCGAGCAGTGGTGGCCTGCTTCAGGATGGCCCCTCTATATAACCTGCCCAGGTGAGCTTTCACATACACCTGTTAGATCTGTTTTCTGGAGCATTTGTGATCCTGATTGTTTAATAAAGACAGTATAACATAGAGAAGAACCACTCCAAGGGCATTTATTTCCCTTAGACACGGTTCAGCATGAAGCAGTGCTCAGAGCTGCAGTTCACTGCAGTGACTTAGCTATTTGCTGATTGCACATTAGCTGAAGTTTGCAGCATTACTAGTGCCCTTCTTTGTTGATTGTCTGAGAAGAAATAACTACACATCCACACACTTCTGCACATTACAATACACGGTTACTGTTATGTACATGCTGGAAAAAAGTGTGGCCCGTGCAAAAGTTATGGCACATTTTGTATTTTATTTTTCACCAGTATGTTAATGTTTTAGGAATATGGAGAGATCTCTGGTGGAAGTGTGTAATTGCATGCAACATGCAGAATAACAGTTTGTTAACTGGATGACCCTAATGATTGTGATAGTGTTAAAAGAGAATTTAATGGAACTCTGATGAAGGATGTGTCTTCTGGGCATCTGAATAAATGATCTAGCATTGTCGTCATACTGTGTCACTATCATTATAATGTTGATTTTACACCTGAGGCCTGTGCGCATGTTAAACATGAAGATAAATGAGCTGTTCTTAAAAAAGCAACATGAGATATTTGACCTTATAGCCTGTTTTTTTTCTCCAGACGCAGTAATGCTACTTCAGTTTTAACAAAACATTGTACTTTAATCTCAAGAGATAGATAGAAACTTTGCACTACAAATTTCACAGAATAGTGTAATTACTGCCTGTAGAGGAACTTATTATAATAATATCATGATAACATATTTTCACTTGACAAAATCAACAAAACGTTTACTTACATGGTCACCAAGTAAACAGAAGAAGTGCAAGTTTCGATGTGTAAAATACAGGGGTGGCTTGGCGGGTCCAGGACCCGCTAATCAACGTCTCGGACCCTAAAAATATTTCTATATACTTTGGCGTTCTGCTGTGTGTTAGAGAAAGGTCATTAGCTGCTTTCACCCACAATCAGCAAGCATCTGTCTTTAGCAGGCTTTACAAGCTATAGGTACAACACTGCTCTGCCTTGGGTTTCGCTGTAGCCAACTGGTGGTCCCCGTTGGTCCTTCACAGTCTAGCAATGATAACTATAACCACAGTACCTCTGAACTTCTATGCAGTATGCTGTAGTGTATTTGTAAATCTGAAAACCTGCCAAATTTGGTGGAAAGAGTGAATTGTTACTTATTATTTAAGGCCAAAAAGAGAGATGAGTAAGATCTCAGTTAACGTGTGGAAAACCACATTACCAAACAAGAAAAGTGCATTTCCAGAAGAAGAATGAAACCAAAGATTTTATTTCCATAGAAGCATCAGTACCGCTATGGTGAGTTAGTTGGTAACAAGCCAAAATGGGCCCCCCTGAATACCCAGGAGTACTGTTCACACTGAATCCATCATTCTACAATTGTCAGACCATTAATATAACAACAATTGAATATTAACTGTTCTCAGTGCTTGCCACAGAACACGTTCTGATCCAACTAACCTAAACTACACTGACGAGTTTTATGATAATGGCTCAGATCTGGGGGAGTGAAATGGAATGACTGGTGTTGTAGGGATGCCCTGTAATCTATACTCTGGACACCGTTAAGCACCTTCAGACGCTTTTCTACAGAAAGAGAACTGCAGTGATTATTACTTATTTTATGTTGTGCTTATTTCATGGTGATTTATTTTGGTCTGTGCTTTATCTTTGTTTCCAGGCACAGAGCGGTGAACCTGTTCCTACAGGGCTACGAGAAGTCCTGGATTGAGACAGAAGAGCATTATTTTGAAGATAAGCTCATAGAGGATTTGGCTGTAAGTGTATTAACTTTTTTAACTCTACAAAGTCACATACAGCATGCTGGCAGAAGCAGCAGTGCATCATTCTTTAGAACTTCAGGGCTTTTATTTTTATTTAATTGAATTTCAGTGTCCTGTCGTCTTCAGCAGGGCACAAAGTAATGCGACGCGCAGACTTTCAGCATTGTGCTTGAAATTGGATTTTAATCTGGTTTTGTGGGAGTCTTTTATGCAGCCAAAGACAAAGCTGTCTTTATACTCAAGGGGTGTTTGGCATACAATAGTTTCTCACACAAAAGTAATTGTAGCAGTGCTGTGCTAAAACTAGCCAGTGAACATGAATTCTCATTCATTGCCTTAACATTTCAATTTGGATTAGACAAAACATAAAACATTGCAGAAATCACAAATGTAGACCATATGTACTATTTTTTAATGATCACTGTATTGCCTCTGGTAGTTAACCATGTTGTTTCATCCAGACATTAGCAAGACACTTGATCTAGTCCCATAAATTAATTTTACACTGTCTTCTATGAGCTCTCATACAATTTGACATAAGCTGAAAACTGCTCCAGACAAAATTGCCATTAAACACAGATGAAACAACCACAGACAAAACAGCCTTACACAAAATAGTCTCAAACAAAACAACCTCAGATAAAGTAGCCTCAGGCAACATTGCCTCAAACAGAACAGCTTCAGATAAAACAGCACCAGACAAAACAACCTCAGATAAAATAATCTCAGATAATATGGTCCCAGAAAAATGGCCTCAGACAACCTCAAACCGCTTTAGGCAAAATGGCCTCAGATAAAACGGTCCAAACAAAACAGCATAAGACAAAACAGCCTCAGATAATGGGCCTCAGACCCATTATCAGCATAAGACAAAACAGCCTCAGACTAAAAGTCTGCAGACAGCACAACCTCAGACAAAACAGTCTGAGGCAAAAAACCTCTGATAAAGCAGCCTGAGACCACACATCAGACAAACTAGCTTCAGACCACACCACCTTACACACAAGTGCCTCAGACAACACAGCCTAAGACAAGCAACCTGAGACAAAGCAACCCCAGACAAAGTAACCTCAGTATAGCCTCAGACGAAATACTCTTAAACAAAACAGCTTTAGGTAAAACAGCTTTAGGCAAAACAAGCTAAATAACGTCACTAGATAAAATAAACTTAGATAATGTGGTTTTAGAGAAAGCAACTTTGGGTAATACGACCTCAGACATATAACCTCATATAACTCCTCCTAAGACAAAACCAGCTCAGACAAAATGGTCCTGGGCAAACTGACCTAAAGCACCTTTGGACAGTAAGGTTTGCGTGCCATTTGCAATCCCATTCTTACTGACGTGACTAATTACAGTTCTGTAGCCAAATTAAAGATACTACAACCATGACATTTACTGAACTAGAAGTGACTTTGCACGCCATCCCTGCCTCTATGTTTGGTTAAGTCTTAGGGCCCGTCACAAAATTACTGGAGGAAAACGAGTGTAAACATTTCAGAGGTGTCCCAAGTGCTTTCGTTGTGGAGAACAATGTAGACGAGGAGCTGAAGTTGGGTGTTGTGTGTTGCAGAAGCCAGGTGGAGAGGAACCATCGGAAGAGGATGAAGGGATCAAACGCATTGACCCCCTGCACCAGCTCATCCAACTTTTCAGCAGGACAGCACTCACAGAGAAGTGGTACGCTCCTTCTCACAGGATATATTATCATTTTACCTCACTTCTTACTCTTTAACCTCTAGTCTCATCTTTTACCTGCTGTTCACTCTTATACACTTTAGAAATCTTGAATTCATCCATTCACAAACATGAATACATTTGCATATCCCCACCTATTCAGCCTACAGCAGTTTAGCTGCCCATTCACAGTGAAGCGATGAACAGTGTTGTTACTGCGGACAGTCCGTGGCAGAGTTATTGGAGTGAAAGACGATCTCTGAGGATTCCAGTTAGTTTGTAAATGAGTCAGTCGATCAGAAGAGAGAAAAGCACATTGACAAAAACAGCCTGTGTAATTCTAAGTGAGAGTGTCAGGAAACGGTCATATGAAAGTATGTTGTTGGTACGCAAAAAGGTAACCCAATACACAATCTCAATAAACGTGATTTAAAAGATTTGTCACTGCCACTGACTTTAAGCTACCGAGCCGGCTGTACTGCTGATTAAAATGATCCACCCTAGTGAGAAACTAGTCACTGGAGACACTTCAAAAGCAGCTGCCTTGTAATGAAGCCTTTATGAATAAGATGTACAGAGCTGTTTCTGAATGTAAATGAAGTCACCAGGGTCGTTATCCTTCAGTCTCACATTAGCATGATTAGGTGATTAGCCAGATTACTCATTGAGTGTGCAGCACTTGGCACTGCACTGGCATCCAGTCATAATCAAAGTAATAGAGTTGTCTGTCACAGGTAGCTCAGTTACACAAGTATAGGATTGGATCATCTATATAGAAGAAATTTTATATGCATGTAGGTAATATTGCTCTGTTATAGATGTATGAGTAACACAAGCAACAAATTGTTTTCCTTTATGCTGGTTTGGGCAGATCAGCTTTGGAATAAAAGCTTGGCCAAGGATTTCTTGCTTATAATGTAGCACAAGTGTTTTATAATCTGTTTATGTTGAGTACCAAGAAGAGCTATGATGCTCTAAATGTTCTCATCGTAGATTTAAAACTTGACATTGCACTCAATATGCACAATACAGCAACACAACAGAAGCAGTGGAAGGGTCGGGCCAAGGTAAGACGTGTGCAGATGAGGCAGAAAGATTTATTTTCCAAATCACAAGACAGGCCGACGTCAAAAAACAAGCAAAGGGTCCAATACAAAGGCAAAACATACCCAAAAGGGAGATCCAAAATCAAAGTCAAAAGAAGGCCAAAAGTCAAAACACCAGACATCATAACAAGATGAGATTAGAAAGGCCTCGTATGTACTGGAAATCCAGATTTTCAGGTGACACTAATTAATCAGGCGAGGTCGATCTAGGATAGGTTGCTGGCTGCCTACAGGAGGTCACATGCTCACCCAGGGTATCCTGGGAATTGGAGTCCCCAGTAGCTAGGCTCAGTACTGAGCCAGAGTGAAGTGTGACAAGCTGACAGCATCTCTGTTTTTGAAAGGCTGAAAAAATTCACAGCAAAGGTGCAAAAAATAATAGAATTCATTGCCTTGCATGAACCAACCGTTGGCTTTAGACGGTGTGACACGTACAGTTGCCTACATACTGTTATAATGTTTATTTTATGTAAACTCGTTTTATTAATCATCAGCTCTGTTTTGTCCTGTTGAAGATTTTATTAGCAATAATAATGTTTATTTTTTATTACCTTCTAATTTTTTTGTGACTGAATGTTTTTATTGTCAAGATGAAACTCCAGAATATTAGCAGTAAATACAATAATAACAAGGTATTATTGTAGTAACAAATGGAGACCTTCTAGTTTTTATGTTTCGCATGATTATCCAACAGCAGAAATTTCACCAACTGTGTCTTGAATTTTGGTTTTGGCACTAATATATACTGTAGGACATTTCCCTAAAGAAAACAAATACTATAATATAATATAAGGGCCCTTTCATATTAGTATTAGTTATATATAGTTATATGTATGTGTAATTTTTCCCCTCAAACTCCTTGGAAGCATTTCTGACCATTAGCCTGAACGCACCCTCGTTTACCTCGTCTGTTTCAGTAAACTGGAGGAGGACAGCCTGTACATGGCCTATGCTGACATCATGGCTAAGGTGAGACTTATTAACAGAATTCAATGCACAACATTCTGAAACACAGCAGGCTGTAAGACGTTCCCCGGACACACACGTTTTGTTTGCCTTGTGTGTTTTTCCGCAGAGCTGCCATGACGAGGAGGAAGACGAAGAAGAAGAAGTGAAGAGTTTTGAAGTAGGCGCCGTCTTCCTTCAGACTATATTCTTTGTCCCTCCATCCCACACACATGTTAAAAACACAGATTCTTTTGAAATGTGGGCATCCCTCTTTTATGCTGCTTTCAGAGGTTGCATGATCAGTCTTATACGTCCACCTTTGTCCAGTTCACTTTGTTTTTCATATGTGTTGAGTTGGTAAAACGCTACTGAGCTTAAATTGTCCCATTAGGATTCGGGTTCAGATCTTTTTCAGCTTTCTAACTCGTCTCCTTTAAACCTGTTAGTCACTATACTGTACTGTAGGCCTGTACGTATGGTCAGTTGTGGTCAGTGTGTCATTAGCAAACAGCAGCAAAGCAGTGCTAGGGCTGTGACAGGATATGAACCATGTCAATACCTTGGCAAGAATAGCTGTCTAACTGTCAGCACTAGCCGTCTTAGTGTGTTCAGCACTAGCCGTCTTAGTGTGTGAAATTGGACCAAAGTCTTGGGGAGGGGTGGGGGTGGTCAAAATGACCTTAGCACTGACTGGCTGCTTTTGTGTAAGCATGGCTGAGTATCACAAGGCTGTTGTAGAGGCTTCCATTGTTTCTGACTCCCCACCTTATTCACCTGTGTTCTTATTCCAGATAGAATCAGACTCTTAGGGTGAAATATGAATTGACCAAATTTTGTTTCCGCAGCGCGATATTATGAAAGATTTAAGCATCAAAATTGCCAGCAAAGAAGAGCAATCTCTGGTAACCAAGCTAAATGTCTCTATTGGTTGCTTTTCCTTTTGACCTTCTACTTCTTTTTGAAACCATCCGCAGTCCGTCATTTGTTCACCTCCTGTTTTTTTTGTCGACCGAGATTTAAAACAGTTGGAGCTGCTGTTTTGGTTTGGTTATTTTGTCATTCCCTCGTCCCTCCATCCAGTTACATGCGGCTGCCTAGCAGGACCTGCTCACTGCTTACTGTGTGTTGCGTTGGCTGTTGTAGCTCCACAAGGGCACTGATTTCTGATTTCATGGACATTTTGTGGCCATCTTTATGCTAAGCTTTCAGCTACCATGCCTCACAGCTTATGTCGCTATTTTGAAATGATACAACACAATAATAAGCGCTGTACACATGTTCAGTAGCTTCTTAGCAACTTGTAGTCTTGTACATGATTGATGGAACTATTTAGTAATTTATTGACCGCAGTGCAGTCCAGGAAGTAAGTGGACAGTGTTAGAAAGTTATTTTGTTTCTATACTCCAGCACCTTGTATTTGAACTGAATCAGTGAGCAACTTTAAAGTGCAGATTGATTTATATCAGCAGCCCTATTTCTAAAAAGGTTGTGGCGCTTTGAAAACCATAAATAAACACAGAATGCAACAATGTGCAAATAATTTAAACCCCATAGTTAGAAGACAACAGACATAAAGTGAGAAATGTACTGTTATTGATAAATCTTACTGATATAGGATTTCGGTTGTTCTACAATTTGGGGTCACCTTTTGGGTTTTTATATTTATTTATTAATTTATTTATTTAATAATGCATTGATTGACAGGTTTGGACTCCAGTACTCTTTTACTACAGAGCCATGGTGTTGTAATATGGACAGAATGTGATTTGTCCTGCTGAAATAAGCAAGACCCTCCCTGAAAAAGACGTCATCTTGATGGCTCCAAAACCCATATGCATCGTTCAGCATTAATAGTGCCAATACAGATGCGCAGTGACTTCCTCTACAGAGTCAGTGTGTATTTATAATTGTTGTGCCATCTGAGAGCCCGAAGATCACGGCTGTCCGGTATTGGTTTTGGGCCTTGTGCCTTGCATACAGAATTTTATCTGGATTCTCTGATATGCTAAGCATGTAGCATAGGTGATGAAATCGCCAATTAACTTTTAGCTAAATGTGACCTGGCCTTCCTGTTGCTGAGTCCTGTTATATTGCTCCTGTTGTCCTGTTATATCTCAGAAAGTGTTCTGTGGTTTGCCACGTTGTTTGATGTCACAAAGCTCACTATTGCTTTCCTATATATTAATAATGTACTACATGGACAGTGTTTCTCCAGAATGTCCTGTAATGATACCTTTAATGGCATCCACCCGTCTTGTTTCTGGCCTCTTTTAACTTCACTTGTTCCAAGTGAAATTTCTTTCTCAGAATATGTCCAAAATAAGAGCTCCAGTTTGGTTATCTGGGCTTTGATTGAGAGGCAAGGCTTGATTTTGTCAGGGGTCCATTTGTTTGTTCCCTTTGCTGTCCAAGATTCACTTAAAGCACTTTGCCAAAAGGCATCAGTATTTTTCCTGTCTCTCGTTTTTTATTGTCTCGTTTGAACTCCTTAAAGAACCACAGAAAAGACCACAGACAGACATTTCTGGTCTTTCTTTGTAGAAACATTGTATTAGAAAGCCTTTTCGAGCTCCGTACCATCTTTTTTCTTTGTTCTTCTCTGTACTTGCCTTATAAGGGCCTTCTGGACTTTCCGCTATGAGTATCCTGTCACCTGTACATCAAAGATTATTGAGGTTTATTTCACTGATGTTAAACCCTGAAGTATATTCTTCCAGTCATGCTTTATTTATTATACATTGATCAGCCACAACATGAAAACCACTCCCTTGTATTTACTCTCAGTGTTTACTTTATCAGCTCCACTTGCTATATAAAAGCACTTTGTATTTCTGCAATTGCAGACTGTGGTCCATCTGTTTCTCTGTATTTGGTGTGAGTGGATCAGACACAGCAGTGCTGCTGGAGTGTTTAAGCTCCTCAGTGTCACTGCTGGACTGAGACTCATCCACCAACCAAAACTATCCGGCAAATGGTGTCCTGTGGGCAGCGTCTTGTGGGCAGTGTCCTGTGAGCACTGATGAAGAACTAGAGGACCCAGTTCATAGTCTTAGCTTCATTTCAAATCCATTGTGCTGGAGATTATAGAGACAAATCAATAAAAATTGCACCACTGTCCAGTGCCTGAGACTGAGCTGTGGGTGGTAATTATAGTATGTCATAGTAGCTGTTGGAAGAACCTGAACATGCTCTGATTGTCCATAGAACTTTAAAAGGTTCTGTTAATATATACTCTGTGCCACTGATGCAAGTGTGTTTGGTTTAGGCAGATTCTGCAGCTGCTTTGCTGTTAGAACATCCGTACCAACATAAATACTACCAGCTAGTGAGAATGAGAAGCGTTCAGATCGCTGTATGTGTAGCTGTATGATGTGGTTTGGGGGATATGGGCCAAGCTCTGGATTTCAAGAAGCTTGTGTTGTTAATCGTCTGTGCACCAAAGTAGTGTAGCCAGCAGAGATCCAGTATCACAGAGGAGGAATGTAGAGGATGCTGATGTGATTTTCGTTCTTATCTTTCTACTCTTCCTTTCTCCCTTCTCCATTCTCTTCCTTTCTCCCTTCTCTCCTCTCTCCGTCTCTTCCTTTCTTCCTTCACTTCCCTCCCACCTTCCCTGTCTTCCGTCCTTTCTTCCTTCCTCCCTGCATCCCTCCCTCCTTCTCTTCCTCCTTTCTTCTTATCCATCCTTCTCT
>CM067491.1:4588127-4622207 GCA_034552555.1 Semaprochilodus insignis | reverse complement strand
CAAACATTCCCATAAACACATTCCTAAACCTTGTGGAAAGCCTTCCTGGGAAAGTTGAAGCTGTTAAAGCTGCAAAGGGTGGGCCGGCATCATATTCAACCCTATGGACTGAGAATGGGATGTCACTCAGGTTCATATGGGTGTGAAGGCAAACGAGCGAATACTTTTGCCAATAGTGTAGGTAGGATGGTCCTCCTTCACCTCCATCACTCAGCCCAGTGCTAGCCAACATGGGTATCCGCTAGCTGACATAACACAGAGAAATTGGTGTTCTCCTCCAAGCGTGTTGAGCTCCAATGACAATGCATTACCTTCAGTTTGAGAAGATGTGGAGGAGCTTCAGAGGATGCTGGAGGAACATGTTCACTTTCAGGCTCCCAGCTTGGTAGCATTGTGGGGTAGAGGAAGAACTAGCCAACAGATGGAAATGGACACGGATGCATTTCTAAGTTCTAGATAAACTGCTCATTTGTATGTGTACAAGAACACTTGTAAAGTATGGGTGTAGATATTATCAGGAACGTTTATCCTCGGGAATCACATAAAAGAGAAATTCAACGTATGGGTCTAGCCCTGCTTTGTACCCCCCAGCTAATCCAGTGCAGGTGTGTGGAATTCTGGGATACAAGGCAGAACATGACATCACCAGGCCCCGCAGGGTGTGATGTGCTGTGTGGAGTACGTACAGGACAGCAGATGGGACAAGCTGTTGGAGCTTAAATCATTTAATCACCAACTGCATGAAATGGGCCCGACACGACCGGAGCGTCAGATGTTTCTTTATTTTTAAACGCCTTTTGAATGCAGCCGGCGTGACGGCCCGTCATGCTTCACTTTTACTTTCTTTATAATGGAGGCCTTTGTCGTTCCCTTCCCGAAAGATTCCCATTTGCAGAGCAGTTGGCAGTTAAATGACTTATGAGAATTTCTTCGCAACTTCCCACTCTCCCACTCTTATTGTTCAGAGGTATTCTGGGTCCTCTTTAATGAGCCCTGCATGTGGAACCCCACTCACCCGCTCCAGCCTCCCAACACACTTCATATTTCTGGTCTTCACACTTAGCCTCCCAACAGCCAGGAATTCACTGGGAAGAAATCCATTCAAATGCATTTATATTTATTTAAGCATTGCAACACCAGGTGGCGTGTTATGGTGAATAGCCGAGATACGGTCGCAGTAGCTCATCACAGCCGTGATTTTGTTCCTCATATCGCACCATCTCCAGTGTTCTACTGCCTTTATGCACTCATCATCGAAATAATAGCTGCATCCAGAAGGAATCAACTGACAGGAATGAAACTTCGTGTGTAGGTTTGACATCATGAGACGTGCTAGTGATTCAAGTTTTACGCTCGACCGCGCATGTGACGCAAGCAAGGATGGTCCTTATCACTGTACCTGACTCACCCAACAGCCACGATTGCAGACATTCAGCGAGCAGCTATGCCCTCCATGAGTCATCCTGTTAGTGCCAGCACCATTGGCAGATGGCTGCACGACGCAGGACTACATTCGCGCAAACAACTGCCCTTAATACCACGTCATCATCATCAAACACTGCAATGATGTCATGCCAGACTCTTATGGAGTGATGACGTGGTCAGTAATATAAAGTTCAGTTGTTTTGAGACAATCATAGATGTGTGTGAGTCATGTGTTTTACAACGGAGTTGAACCGGATCTGTTTTGTAATAAAATATTTATATTAGGTTACATGAGAATAGAATAGAATAGAATAGAATAGAATAGAATCAATAAGTCAACACATGCTCCAGAGAGCACACACTTCTGCACATTTTAAATTGATACATTGGTCTAAAACATAAAACACAAAATGTTGCCCTGTGCAAAACTTAACACATTTTAGATTTTGTTTGATTTTTGTCCAATATATTAAACATCAAACAATTAGATGTTGCACGCTAAAATGTGCAGAAGAATTCGGTATTTAAGTTTGCTTTCTGTAGAGGAAACATTACTTCAAATATCCAGTTGTCACAGAGTCAGCCATACACAAAAACACATTGGCTTAACATTTAAGCATGAAAACATACAAATGGACATTCAATAGGCCAGTTACAGACCACTATTACATGGTCTTCTACAACTTTTCAGTTCTGAAATGGACACCAGCTTGTGTACCTCTCAAACTCTCCAAAAACGATGCTTGTTTGTGTGGCAGGCGTTTGACTCTAATTAGCAGTGATCATGGCACTTTCATCTGAGCTGGGCTTCGGCCTGTATTGTAATAACAGCTTTAGCGGATCGTATTAGTGTCTTAATTCCTCCTGGGAGGCTGACAGGAAGTGTGTGGGAGAGGAGAGAATGCAAGCAGCCTGCTGTGTCAGAATACTGTTGATGGATTGGTAGATAAATGGATGCATAGATGGATTGCTGGAGAGATGTATTTTAATAGATGAATAGATGCGTTTTAAAGTGTGACTGGGTCCAAATGTGTTGCAAAAGTGGCAAATTCTCAATTTCAAATTCCTCTCTCACCCCTTCAAAGTCAGTCACATGTTGTGCATGAGCAGAATAAATATCAACACATTTCATTTGAGCATAAAAGTAAGCTATTATGACCGTGTTCTCTCTAGACAAGGTGTGGAAATGAATTCAGAATTCAGAGAGTGTTTCAAGTTCTTAATTAAACCTACATCAAACAATTACTAAAACTGCACTGAACCAATATTTGCTTGTACTGGGCCAGAGAGAGCATATAATCACCACTTTGTTCCTTTATTTGCTGTGTCATAATCTTCTGAGTTCTGTTTAATGCAATTGAAATGCAAATGCTGTTTGTAAAAACAAAGTCACCTTTCTATCTCACTTTCAGGCCGACTCCACCATAGAAACTTCCACACCATTTCAGAATGGTCTGTAGCTTCTGTTTGCAGAAGTCACTGAGGTACAAGCAAGTGTCAAGTCTTAACACTCCTATCACGAGTGAAATCCCAAGTCAATACAGCAAGTCTCAAGTTGAAGTCTATACAGACTCTTAAATCGGAGACCTGGGTTAATACAGGAAAGACTGAAGCTAAGTCCCCCAAACAAGTCTGTATGCTTGATTCAGCAATGACATTTCATCACTGAACACCAGAAAATGACTCAAGATAAATCTCGAGTCTAAAGTTAAGTGCTGAATCAATACAGCCATGTTTGAAGTTGAGTCTTAAGTCAATACTGCCAAGTGTCAAGTTGAAGTCTGAGCCAATATGGGCAAGTCTCAGTTTAAATCCTGTGTCAATACAAGTAAGTCTTAAGTTGAGTACCATATCAGTACAGTCCTAAACTTCAAACTCTAAACAAGTCAGTCTGCTTTATTCAGCAAATGTCAGTCATTTCATCTTTGAACACCAATAGATGACTCTTGAATCAGTACAGGTAAGTCTAAAGTCTGAGGTAAGTCTAAAGTTCTGAGTCAATACAACTGAGCTTGAAGTTGAGTACTGAGTCAAAACAACCAAGTCTCAAGACGAGGCCTGAGTCAATATGGGCAAGTCTTAAGTTAAGTCCCAAATCAAAGGAAGCAAGTCTCAAGTCAAGTTCTTCATCAATACACCCAGGTTTGAAGTTGAGTCCTAAATCAATATAGGCAAGTCCCAAGTCAGGGTCTGAGTCAATACAGTCAGTCAAGTTTATTGTTGTGTCAGATCTAAAGTCACGTCCTGAGTACAGGTGAATCTTAAATGGAAGTGCCAGTCAAAACACAAGTCCTGAGTCCTAAACTTCCAACCCTAAACAAAGCAAACACAATACCATTTATACTGAACACCAAAATGGCGAGTCCTGAATTAATACAGGAACAATATACAAAAGTTAGTTTCTTCAAATAAAAACAACTACCTACTACTTACTACTAGACTCATAGAAACAAACCCATAGCCGACCTGAGCCTGATGTCGTACATGAAAAATCTTCCCAAGCCCAGCTAGAAACCTAATAGTTTGTAGTGCCCATGCAGCATATTGGATCTGAAAGCAATCTTCTCTTAATCACCTCATTTAATATTCTCATATATTCACCTGCTCACGCATCTAGTTAATTTACCCACGATTTCTTCTATAGATGCACTATAGCTATAGTTCTTTCCACAGTTTTGCTTTTGGTTTAGGCCTGTTCTGTGTTTTCTGGATTCCTAGTTGCTTTGTTTGTTTTCCTTTGTTCAGACACTGTAAGACTGTTGTTATGTATCTTACAGCTATGGCCTTGTTAACTTTTCTAAGTTCTTACTGCCCACTGCCTTTGGCAGAAACATGACTAAAGTATATTCTGACTTGCAGCAAATTGCCTCTGGCTCTTCATTGTTATAAAAGAACAATCATGCCAGTGAGTTTGCCACAACACAAAATTAGTGGAGGAAGCTGCAGCAAAGAATTTACACTAGATGGAGGTAGGCAAGCTCTCAGGGCCCCAGGAGTCAAGGGCCTCATACAAATACAGATCACTAATTACCAATTGCAAAATATATAGAACACACCAAAATAGTTATTTGTTATATATTTCTTATTTTTTTAGTACTGTCATTACTATCATCACAGGCTGTATTGAACGGTTCCACGTTTTTACATGACAGCTGTGTGACTAGGCAGACATTTATAGGTGCAAGTGAGCATATTTGGTGCTACACAGCATTGAAGTCGGTGCAAATTCTATTATAATAAAGGGCTCATTATTTTCTGTTCCTAAAACCTAAAAATCGTTATGTTTGCCCCATGCCCTGACCCCCACCCTACCGAGAATGACGGTACCAGCACTCTTTATACCTTGTGTATTAAAACAGTTTAATGTACACTAATGTGTTAAACAGGGATAAGAAAATTATTTAACAGTATACTGTAGAGTAATGGTCACCAGCCCTCCAACTACAGATCTACTTCATGCCTCCATCCTACATATAACATATCCAAGGTTCCAATATATCGTTGCTGTCCAAAGAAAAACATGTATCTTCATTTTTGTTGATTTTTACTTTTATGTATTATTTGAACACAGCAGCTGCCGTTTACATTGTGTGAAAATTTCATGATGAATGGACCAACAGAAATGGCCCAAAACGGTTTGGAAAAAAGTCTGATTCCATTGACTTCCATTAAAATTAAATTAGGCTTTTGCCCTCTGCTGTAAATTTGCCATTTTGAAGACATCTCTGGACAAAGACGATATTCAGAATGCATTCAATATACATTCATAAGGTGCATGACAAATCTTTTGTGGATGTTGATTTCATTTCATTCACACTCTTCATCACTGTTACTGCTCAGTAGTTTTCTTCATGTGATACTTCTGATAATATGTTTCATGAAACAAAATCACGCAAGTTACACAATTCTCAACATTATTTTGGCTTCACCATCTGTTTCAGAACACTGTTGCCCCCACAGTGCCACTGTCATCTCATAAATCAAGCTAACAATTCTCCACATCCCAATAACAAAATCTTGCAAATTTGACTATTAAGTAAGTAACCATGTGATTTCCATTTAATGGCTTGCACAAAAGAGATGCTTATGACTTACGAACATGTTTACTACCAAAGAGGTCAGTTCAAAAATCCCTCAGAAGAGTAATGCTGAGATTAATAACTGTCTCATCACATTGATTTATTAGTCTACTCAGTCTTGGGCAGGTATGCCAGGGTCTGTAAACAAACCAATTTTAGTTCTTTATTAGAGTATGTCTGCACACTACCTACTGTACACAGATTTAAAAATAGTCCATAAATTGAATTTTGTATTGTTGTAAGGTATGTATGTAATGTTTTCTGAATACTACCTTTTTTTAATGCATTAAAAATAGATTAAATACAGATACAGACAGACATTGCTGTATTCTGACTATATATTCCCAATACTTGTATTCAATTAAATCATAATCCTGAACTCCCCTTATTCAGCAATTTAAGTACTTATAAAATTAATATTTAGACGGATCAGCTGTGATCACCTGGGGTTTAAGGTTAGTAAAGGTCTGAACAAGGTCTTGGTTTTTATCTGCCCACTTTGACCACATATCATATCCATCTGTGCATGCAAAACCTAGTTGCATTCTTGCCCACACTCCCCCGCTTCAATCATACGTCTCCAACCTCACTTGCCATCTTTAGGCTATGGTCTCCATCCACACCCACCTGTGTTTAGTCTTTGTAGCCTTTGTAATCTGCACCACTGGTATTCCGCATGCTCTTTCAGCTCACTGTACTACACTGCTTTGCTACTTTTAATATTTATCAACATGATATTGTATCTATAACAACATTGAATTATTAGCTAATTACAATACAATAAAAGTGCCTACAAATCAGCCAAAATTAATTAACATCAAAACAAATACAGTTGTGTGCCAAAGTTTGGGCACCCATCGCCAAATTACAAGTTTTGCAAGAATAGAAATTGTAAATTGAAAAGTGCCATACTTTAGTACCAAGTGTCTCTGAAATGACTTTAAACTTTTGCATGTGACTGTAGTTGTGGGATGCCTTAAGTAAAAACTATTTTCTTTCAAAAAGCACATGTGTTATTTGTGTGGAGATTCTATTATTATGTGTATGCAGCATGTGGCCATGACTAACATGTTTTCTCTTGCAGCCTATTTGTTACCTGCACTTCCACAAGCAGCCAATAACTGTCTAAGCTTGTGCCACCCACTAAGCCGAGTGCAACCTGTTGACTGTCATGCTTCAAAATCAGCACCTCAATGCAAATCATTTCCCAGAACAAGTTGGGTGAACTTGTGCCTTGGGCAGAGCCCTACACTGGAGCTGCAGTCACTGCAGATAGGTAGATACCCAGGAGCAGGGTTGATGACAGTTGCAGTAGACCCATAGTTTGCATTTCAGATTACCTTTAAGTGCCTGATAAATACCTCAGAACTGTCTAATCACCAGTTGCCTGCATTTAGGTGTAGATAGGCAGCTAGAAAACCGATCATGTAAACTATAAGCATATCCCCCATGACAAACCAGAGATATTGATCACTGTAAAATCAGAGTATTGTGGCTCCTTCTAAACTCAGTAACATGGAATTTTCTGGTGGTGATTGCACATATTCATTGTGATTCATGACTTCATTGTGGTTAAGTTAGAAATTCTTAAGAATCGTGTGTTTATGAGGACCACCTGGATACATCATTACAGTTTATGGACTGAGAAACAGCTTGAGCATCTGCACTCGAATGACGCGCTTTGTTGGTTTTCTAAGTGGTAATAAGTTAACACATCCACTACAGAGAACACGCAGTCGTTTTACGTGAAACATCCAATATAAATTGTGCCTCAACTTTTTTAATCTTCTGTTTTACTTTCTCCCAAAGTGTTTGGAAAGAGTAATTGTGCAATACATTTGCAGGGGTACATTCTTTACAGAGCACACTTAAGCTCACATAAGCTCAAGAAATTAGTCACCAGTAACTAAAATACAAGGCGGCATGGTGGCGAAGTGGGTAGCACTGTCACCTCACAGCAACAAGAGTCTGAGTTCGATTCCTGGCTGGGGCATTCAGGGGCCCTTTTTTCTGTGGAGTTTGCATGTTCTCGTTGTGTCTGTGTGGGTTTCCTCCAGGTGTTCTGGTTTCCTCTTGCAGTCCAAACACATGCAGTCAGGTAAACAGGAGATGCTAAATTGTCCCCGAGGTGTGAGTGTGTAAGTGAATATGTATGCCTGGCTGTCTGTCTGCCCTGTGATGGACTGGTGGTCTGTCCAGGGTGTTTCCTGCATTCTACCAATTGAACACTGGGCTCTAGCACCTCTCATGATGGCAAAGAATTAAGTGATTTAGAAGATAAGTGATAGAGAGAGAGAGAGAGAGAGAGAGAGTACCCAATAGCATGTAATGCCTCCATGAGCACAAACAACAGCTGTGATTTGATTTGGCATGGACTGGACAAGTTTCTGGATGTAGGCCACATCAATGTTAAGACACTCTTCCATCAAAGAATTGCGCAATTGGACAGATTTGGTGGATGCCTTCCCTGGCACAATTCTGAGGAGAATTTCCTGTAGACTGGGATTTTAGCCACTGCTGGTAGACCTGTATGATCGTACACTTCCATACACCTGCAAATTCAGCTACTTCCTTCACACTATGGCCTTTGACTCGCCCAAATGCAATCACTCCTTTTAGCCAATCGTTATCATCTGCTTTGGAGCCATTATAGACACATTACACATAGAAAGAGACATTCCCTGCACTGTAGCACCTCTGCTCAATCTGTGAATCCCGCCACATATCCCATAGGTATTTATAGCAGCATCATCCTCATGCAGCGCCATCTGCAGCAGCCTGAAATTACTACCACGTTAAACACACAAGTGACTCATCTATTGTCCAGTGATCTTATTTTCACTGTCCTGTTTTAATAGGCTATTCCTTAGATTACAGCTTCGCCCTCTTCTGCTGCTTTTTGAAGCTCATTAGCTGTAAACCTGAACGCCTCTGAGAGCCCCATGAATGAAGTACATGCTCACTTGCAACCAGCTGCGCTCCTCATCGCTTCCCTCACTCAGCATATTCATTTTTGTGTTAAAGGCCCATAAGGAATGCAGTCTGAGGCTCTTTCTGGGAACCAGAACCCAAACGGGAAAACACTGATCAGATGATGTCTCAGACAATTATATATGGTAATAAATCTTGCAATATTGCTTGATGTGGAGTCTTTGGCACCGTCCCAGCCTCACAGGAAATCCTCACGTCCGTATTTGGCGTTTTCCCTTCAGAGGAGTTTTAAGGTTGCCTGCCTTCTGGACCAACTCCAAATTAGACAGAGAGTCCGTCCTTGATGGAGCTAAATAAGGCTAGAAATGAACTGCTTTCACAGTCGGCCAAAACAATGGAATTGATTGCACTTTGCTAAGTGTCTTTTGAGTCAAAACACTCTTTGGTCCTGTTGTGATGTCTTTGAAAGGTTTGAATGAGTTTCCAAATGAAGGAGCCCCTTTTTCTCTCGCTATAGGAGGAAGAGGCTCATTGACTTGTTCATTTTAAGGCATGTAAGGCATCCCTTACTTACAGGATGGTCGTGGTGGCAGCTTTGCCAATCCTGACGCTTCTAAAATATTACAATCAATTGTATTGTGTGCAAGCACAGTGTGTGCAGTTCTGAAATTCTTGACATGGACAGAGTAATAAGCACTGCTACACAGTCAAGTCACATAATTATCACCACCAAGGTGTGTGATAGGCTGCACACATATCCCTCGTAGCTGTCATGGGTAAAAGGGGCGTTACATGCTAATTGTCTTCCCTGGGGCAGATGGGATCTTCCAGCAAGACAATGTGACATGTCACATGGCTATAAATGTATTACCCTGCCCCCATAATTACCCAGACTTGAACCCATTTGAACATCTGTGGCACCACCTTGATCACCATGTTCACTCTATGGTTCCTCCCCCACACTGCCTCCAGCAGCAGTGGGATGCACTGCAGTCAGCATGGCTCCAGATACCTGTGACACCTAACAGGGCCTTACTGAGTCACTCCCGGCCCTTCTAGCTGCTGGCCGTGCTGCACACGTTGGTTACTCTGAATATTATATAATAATCATGTAATGATGTGATTTGACTGTGTAAATGCTTAACTAAAGTAGCATTTCCTGATCAGCTAATGAAAGAAGCATGAATTAGCACTACTTTAGAGGTTAATAAGTAGATTATAATCATTACAAAATGCTTAATGAATATCTCAACTACTAATTAAATGAAGATAACAAGCACATTATTTTAGATATTAATAAGTCATTTATTAATGTGGTATTTCATGTCAATAATTGGGACAGTAAGCATGAAGCACTAATGAGACATTTATTGAAGTCTTAATTAAATAAAGTCTTAAATATCTAGCCGTCATAAAACCATATGTTATATTCAGGTATATATATATACACTATTATTTATTGCCCAGTTAGGTCAGGGACAAATAAGGTTTTGTAAATGACATGATGTGCATTTTTGTATTGCCATATAACTCACCAGACAAAAAATGAGTCACCTTGCATGTTTAAGGTGGTAGTAACTTCAGGCTCCTGCAGATGCCCCTGCATGAGGATGATCAGGTTATCAGGCTATAAATACCTGCAGGGTGTGTGACTGAATTCATAGATTGAGAAGAGGTGTTACAGTGCAGTGAGTGTCTTGTTCCATGTGTGGAAAATGGCTCCAAAGTAGATGTTAATGACTGGCTAAAAGGAGTGATTGCATTTGGGTGTGCCAAAGGCCATAGTATGAAGGACGTAGCTGAATCTGCAGGTGTATGGAAGCGTACGGTCATACGGGTCTACCAGCAGTGGCTAAAATCCCAGTCTACAGGAAATTCTCCTCAGACTTGTGCAGGGAAGGCATCCACCAAATCTGGCCCAACTGCACAATTCCTTGATGCAAGAGTGGCTGAACACTGATGTGGCCTACATCCAGAAACTTGCCAAATCCAATCACAGCTGTTAGGTGCGTTTCAGTCACAGGCTTATATTTGCATTTATGTCTATGTGCATTTTCTATCCTATATGTTGTCAGTGTTATCAACGCTTTTAATTACCAGTTATTTAAACTGTTGTGGTCTGGTTGCACCATTTGACTTACAGGTTGTGCCAGTATATATATATATATATATATCGTGAAGAATTTTGGAAGTATAGGCGCACTGTGGTATAACAAAGCTTTGGGTCATATTTTAGTGGCTGCAGAAATGGGAGGACAAGTATTACTTAAGTCGTCAACCCTAACACCCTATAAAACTACCTTACTGTAGGTAAGGTAAAATGAGCCTTTTCTCCCTATAGTAATATATAAGTATCTGATTTTTAAGAGTGCACTCTGCAATTATTGTTAGGTTCTTAAATGGCATTAATTAATGTACTCTTATTGTAATGTGTTACCATAAATCTGAACTAAATGGATATATAAATCAGTGGCATATCCAAATTGCTAGAAGGAGCAGGTCATTTTCCCAAAAGTGGACGTTTTAAGTGCATGACTGATGCTACTATTACATTATTAACCACAGTAATCAGACAGGCCTGCTTTTCCCTCTGGGCTATTCACTACACAATATACTACATGTACTGTCACTTACAGTTAGTCTTATTCAGACTTTTGTATACAGGTCTTGATGTATATTTGTGAAGGTAATTTCAAATATTAAGTTATGGACACCCAACTGTAGCGTTACTGTCTATTTAAGGTCAGTATATCAGTTTACCTAAGAGTTAATGTTGTAGGAAGGTCACTGATTGAAACTACACCTGAACTTTATCAC
The DNA here is from genome assembly GCA_034552555.1 of Semaprochilodus insignis. Lineage (NCBI taxonomy): Eukaryota > Metazoa > Chordata > Actinopteri > Characiformes > Prochilodontidae > Semaprochilodus > Semaprochilodus insignis. The sequence continues at coordinate 4,610,955 of CM067491.1, read as the reverse complement.
TTTATTACTTTATCAAAGTAAAACTGCACAGTGCACGAGCTGATGAAAGCAAAAACCTTAGCAGACTAAAGCCAAAGCTAGACTTAAATTTCTAAGGGAAGAAAAAAAAACATAAAATATAAAATGCCTTCACACAGGCCTTGTTTTAACAGAAATGATGCATTAAAATGAGCAGAAGTGTGTTCTCTGTGGAGGATATTTCACTTAGGAAATGAACAGAAACATGTCGTTAGGCCAGGGGCGCCTACATGTTTGCATATGACTCTGCAAAAAATACAGTCAAAATTATGTAAAACTTACAGCATAGTTTACATGGAAACTTTTTTTGAGGTGTTGAGTTTTACGCTGTGGGAGCATTCTACATCACTGTAAGCACATATTAAATAGATAATGTCCATCATATGAAAGTACCCCCGCCGGCACACACACCACCAAGTCACTGAGGGGCATAAACGCTTTTAGGTGAAACACAAAGGCCCACATAGTGAAGTTGACCCATGTATATGCTGCTATGTTACCTTGCAATCTCTCTCTCTCTTTCTCTATGCCTCTGTCTCTTCTCTCTCTCTCTCTCTTTCTCTCGCTCCGTCACTCTCTCCCTCTCTTTGTCTCTCTCACCCTCTCTCTCTGTGTCTCTCTGTCTCTTTCTGTTTCTCTTTTTCCTCTTTCTTTCTCTGTCTCTCATCCCCTCTCTTTCTCTGTCTCTCTGTCTCTTCTCTCTCCCNTTTTTCCTCTTTCTTTCTCTCTCTCTCATTCCCTCTCTTTCTCTGTCTCTCTCTCTTCTCTCTCCCTCTCACTCTGTCTCTCTCTCCCCCTCTCTCTGTCTCTCTCTCTCTCTTGCTCTGTGTCTGTCTCTCTCTCTCTCTCTCTCTCTCTGTCTCTCTTTCATGAGAATCATTTTAACAAAGTATATTAGCTTGTCAAAGTATTAGCTTGTGTTTACATGCCTAGCATTATGTAAGCTAGCTGCTAAGCCATCTGCTACTACAGTGGACCTGCAGTTCAGTCGTTCCTTTTTTTGGTTCATTTTGCTGAACTGTTTTTTAATGATCTGCGCTTATGCAAGAATTTCTACTGAGGTTTCAAAAAGTAATATTGCTTAGACCTTCAGTAATTGTTGCTGAGACAGTCAGAGATAGAAAAAACAGAGATGGAATAAAGCTGGCCGCTTTCTGACACAAATTAACAGCTTGATTTACAGTTTGAGGATGGCTCACTGGAGGGTATAATTAGCCAGTAAAGATGAGCAGATGCTTTTCCTTCAGTTGTCTTGCACTGTGTGATAAAGACAAAGATATGCTGGGCTCCTCCACCTGTCCACCTGGCCAGGTGAGCCATGAAGCTGAGGAGTAGGTGTTGTTCTGACATGAAGAGATTTGCTGCCACAGTGAAGCTCTGATTACAGAGCTGGAGCCTCGTTGGTGAAACCGAAAACCTTCTGTGAAGCTCCTTAATTTTAGCTCTACGCAGAAGTGTGGTGTCCTCCACCCAAAACAGCTGTACCCTTATTCACCACCCTAACACAGTGACCAAGCCTCATACCAGACTTTCCTGCTTCACCTTTTTCACATGGTGACAACATAGCACACCTGCTGCTTCTTTGCCTGTGGACATCCTGGGGAGTTCTGAGAACCCCTAATTAACCTCTTGGACCAACCGACTGTCTCATAATCAAAAATGGTGTGGGTGGGTGATGTCTAGCTGTTATTCTTCAGCTGCTTTACCCATAATTGGCGACTTTAGTGTTCTTGACTGACTAGAGATGCAGAACTGCTCTGCCTCAGGGTGGCACTGTAGAAAACTGGTTCAGCCAGTTGGTCCTTTTCAGCCTAGAAAGTGTAGCTATGCTTAAGGTATCTCTGAAAAGCTCCACAATATGGCTCAAGATATTTGTAAATCTAAAAACATGCTCCCAAGAGTTTGGTGGAAGGAGTGCATTGTTACGCTTTAGCATTTCCAGAAGAATTGTCTTCAAATTGAATATCTTGTTGCCAGTAAAGCTAATAATTCACACCTACTTGAAGTGCTTATAGTTTCCCCTTGTGGAGAACATTCAACCTCCTAAACTTAGATCAGTGTGAGTTACAACAGAGGGCCATTAGTGTGTGTTAAAACAGCTGGACAGCGCATATTACTGACATCCAGCACATTAACTGAGATATATCCATATAACCAACTGAGCCCCATCAAATACAAAGAGGGACAAACTCCCTAATAATGTAGTATTACTCTTAATTACCCCTAATTGATTTCTGAATCAAACTAGCTTCTAACATTGTCAAGCCATTTAAAATCAAGCACATTGTAAAAATGCGATTGCTTTTCTGACTTGCTTTTCATATTGGGAAAGTTTGGCATCCGAAAAGTGCAGCTTTACACGTGTACTGGTTAGATCCTTCTGGTGTAGGTTAACAGCTGTTTCTTCTCTAAATGACACTAAAAACACTTTAGCATGCTTATAGCGCCCCCTTCTTGAGAAACTTTGGCTTGTTTGGTGGGCGTTCCAAATCCATGTCCATGTTGTTTTCTGTAGTTAAAGCAGATTGAGGCACTTAATTGTCTTTGATTTTAATCAAATTGACTTTAAATGGTTTATATTATTTATCAATCAGTTTACCACGAGTGCTTTAGTTCTCCCAGTTCTCTTTCTCAACAGTAAAGCATTGTCCTCATTATTATGTTAATTCAAATGAATATATAAAATGTCAAACTGGACATAAAAGAATGCTTTCTGTCATATCATTTGGTGTCCTGAATTTTCTACATATTTTTAATAAACGTGCGATAGAATATGGAAAACTATATTTACTTTGTCATAGTTGAATAAGGACAGTTCAGTACATACAGTACACTGTTGCTTCTCTTTCAAATACAAATCCTGTATTTGTAAAAGAGGATGGGCCAATTCCAAAATCTTAAAGTGTTACAAATCTGTCCTCGCTCATTAATATTCATGACCCCAAAATGTGCATACAGCAACAGAGCAACAGCAATAAAAATGGCAGGCTATGTGGAGAAATGTATCTTTCCAGGCTGTGATGGAGATTTTTATAACCTTTCCAAGGAACTGAATTGTCAGTGGGAATGATTGATATTCATCTTTAAATAAGGCTGAAGTTAGCTTTCTATTCATCAGCTTCTTAATTGAATGTTCAGTTCCACCTTAAATGCAATTGCTTGTACAGGTGCCAGAATGTAACTGCGGCATTTAAGACAGAATGAAAACTTCACCAAACAAGTTGAAACCGGAAGTACAACTTTAGCTCCCACATCTGTGAGTTTGCTCTGCACATTTCACTCCGGTCAGTATAAACCTTGGACAATATGGATCAGCTTAACTCTGTGTTTGACACTGGAGAGAATGAAGAGAGGAGCAGTTCCACACAACCCCAACAGCAGCCTGTAAGTAGCAGCCATGCTGTGTGATTTGCCGGTTGAAGCAGATCATCTTAAACTGAGAGTTTCATAGTGAGGAACAACTTTAATTTACTTTGTGTTGATGTCCAAATTGAAAGCCAGTAGCTAGTAAAGGTAACGTTAGCTAGCTCCAAGTAACTAGCATTAGCATAGCTACTAAATGGTCTGATGACCCAACTTATTTACACAGAGGGTCATTTTATTTTGTCTATTTCGACATGTTGTGTTTGTGTGATCATTGCGGTGTCTCACTGTAAACCAGCCAATCAGAACAGAGCTCATCAGATTTTTCATGAATTCACCCAAAAGGGAAAACAGATCATTTCATACTAGGGCCAATTCATCTGGGCATTTTTCACCCTGATCAATGTCACATACCTTCTATGTAGACATCAGAGCACAATGGAGAAGGCTAAAAACTTCATTTTAGGGCAACTTTAAAGTGCTTTGAGCTAAGCTTAATTGGGCCAGTTAAGACAGGCTATCTAAACTAGAAAAAGGACTATGGTTGTTTAGCAGATAAACCGGTAGAATATTTTAATTGCACAAAATATTTCCATATATTTCTGCTAAACATACTTAATATCATGAAACATTCAGTTTCATTCAGGTCAAGTCTATCACCAGGGCCACGCAGGAGCCTCTGGCAAACTCCTGGATGTGTGAGATGATGATGACCCCTGAGTGAAGCGCTATCGTCTCTCCGTGCACGTTCCTCTCGGCAGAAAGATTTATGGTAAATGTCCATTTGCATACCTTTCCACTCCACATGCATGGATAAACCCCGAGCCACCAAATGAAACGTGATGTGCAATTTAGCGGCCCTGTCAATTCATTTGCTCCCACGGCTTTGGAGACCATATAAGCTGAAACATCCGCTGCGCCGCTTGTGCCATCAGCATTGATAAATGGCCTCTGTGTCAGAGCTTGTTTTGACGTGGGAAAAGAAAAATGAATCAGCTCTGAAATCTGGTTATCCGACAGCTCAAACAGTAGCCTCTCCAGTTCCGGAGCAGAGAAATCTGGGCAATATTTTGTTAGTTCAGCTGAGACACGGTTAAGTAAATACATGATGCTAATGGCTTATGAAAACTAAAGGCTTTGTGTGGCCCTGCCTACAAATAGCTGAAACTCTCAGAAAACACGTACAGCACATGGAGAGAAAATAACTGAACCGGTGAACAGAGAACAAGATATCAATCAGAAGTCTAAAACCAGACCACTGTCTGAACTGTATACACGATAACAGAACTAATGAAACCGAACTGTCATCGAAAACACCATGCAGATATACTTAAAGGGCCTATATCTTACATCGTTCTTATATCCCAACCCCCACTTGATATTTGTGTGGGTTTGTGTACCAATAATTACCAAACGTAATTCATGTTTACATGATCATTTATCATCTTCTCTTTATCCCTTTGGACAAAACAGGATGATTTTGTTACTGTGCCTTTAAAACTAATACATGTAAATGAGCTCTGCTCTTATTGGCTGCCCTGTATTTTGCCAGATTCCAAGATCAATCCAGGCTGAAGCACTCCTACAGTGTGAATGGGTAAGGTTAAACTGTTATGGGCTGAATAGGCAGATATATGTAACTGAACTGGTTTTGCGACATCACAAAAATGAGGGTGGCCCAGAGGGTAGTGCTGTCTCACAGCAAGAAGGGCCTGGGTTTGATTGCTGGCTGGGGCATCCTGGGTTCCTTCTGTGTGCAGTTCACATGTTCTCCCTATGTCTGTGTGTGTTTCCTCTCACAGTCCAAGGAGTCAAGTCAAGGTTTATTTGTATAGTGCCTTTTACAATATATGTTGTCACAAAGCAACTTTACAGAGAATCCGGGTCCAAGACCCCAGTGAGCAAGCCAAGGATGACAGTGGCAAGGAAAACCTTTCTCAGAGCAAGAGGAAGAAACCTCGAGCCAAGGAACCAAGACTCAAAAGGGGAACCCATCCTTCTCTGTTGCACACCAGATAGCAAGACAACCACAAAGGTGATAAAATTATCAGATATTACAATTACATGCAATATTGAATAGAGAATAATCAAAGACATACAGTCAGGTCAACTGGGGATGCTAAATTGTCCCTAAGTGTGTGTGTGTGTGTGTGTGTGTGCGTGTGTGTGTGTGTGTGTGTGTGTGTGTGTGAGTGTGAGTGTGTGTTTGTGTGTGTGTGTGTGTGTGTGTGTGTGTATGAGTGTGTATGTCTGTGTGTCCTGCAACGGACTGCTAGCCTGTCCAGGGTGTTTTCTACCTTCCATCCAGTGAAAGCTAGGATAGGGTCCAGCATTCCCCCAAGCCCCAGAGGATGAGTGAATGGACAAAAGCAATGAGTTCAAGTACAGGCTTTTGCAGCTTACTTTCCATGTGTTGGAATGTATATGGACTGTATTAGCATTAAAACCCTATATGTGTTTACATACCAGACTACATCAAACTCTGATTACTTAACAAAAATGAAGAGATCCGGTTTTCCAGGATATAGGGCCCTCATTGTACATCTCTAGGACAGTCAGAATGACATGAGGACATTCACGGGGAGGTCCCGGAACAAATAAGGCAGTGATTAGCAGTTCTGTTAAGCAGCTGGGGTACACTGCACTATATGAACTTAAACTACACATCTGTTTGGTGAAACATACAGTACCTCATTTGTCTTCAGCACATTTTAGAACATCAGTAGAAGTACAGTGAAGTCCAGAAGTCGGAGGCCATATTTAAAATCTGGTATTTTTGTCTTTAAATCTGGAAAAAACAACCAAAATCTGGAAAAATGTAAAACAAGGAAAAGTTATGGCATTTAGAAAGAAGAAGAAGTATCTGAGATTCTGCACTATGTCTATGACACTATTCAAATTGAAGCATATTTGTGAAATTAACCATATTAAGGTTTTTCATGGAAGTGCATGTTCAGATGACTCATTAGGGGTTTTTCCACAAACCTGTGGAGTCTATGACAGCTTGAGGGGGGCGTACAAAACATGGAAAATCCTGACATTCCTGTAAACATTCAAAGATCTAGCTTTTCAGTCAAATTGCTATGCTGATAATATCATAACGTGATGAAACACTTTGTACTGAATTAGAAAAGAACTCAAAATAGAAGTGTTTTCACCAGTGGTCTTCTGGACCTCTCTGAATATTGCTGGCTTCAGTGCGCATGTGCCTGAGTATGGCTTTGCTTTCACGGATGTCACATCCCTGAATGATTCGCTGAAGCCTTCAATAAACTTGAATAATGTGTGCAGTGGGGCTTGTGATGAAGAAAAATGAGTTGGCAAGATAAATGAACCGGTATAAGTATGGTGACGCATTTTGAAGACTTCCTAGCAATCACCCGCAAGGATGATAAGTAACGTTTTGCTTGTGTTGGGGTTTGGGTTAGAATGGGGGATTGGGGGAGGGGGGCTTCCACCAGTTTTTTTTCCACCATTTCCTGCATAACTCTGTCATTTGTAATTGTTAGATCTAATCAGTGTCAGTGGTTTAATGTGTTATTATTCATTTTTGAACATTTTAGTGACTGATTTCATTTGATTTCAATGATTACATTTTAATGACAGTGGTGGTGATAGGAACCAGGAGTCACAATATCTGCAACAGAAATCTAGCCATTCTTTTAATACTCAACACTACCAGTGAACTTACAAAGAGTCAATAATGTTAAAATAGTCATAAATCTGAAAAAATACACTTTCTTTTGCTCTACAACACTCTGCAAGCACTATGAACTTGGTAACACTGAATTTTGCTGCTTCACTGTAGGTGCTTTGTAGAGGCTCAGTCTGTGTTTGAGCAACATGCAACTAAAGCATTTAATAGATGCAACTTCAGGCCCCTTGCAGAAGGCGTTGCATGAAGATGACGGGGCTATAAATACCTGTAGGGTGTGTGTGACGGGATTCATAGATTGAGAAGAGGTTTTACAATGCAGTGAATGTCTCGTGTGGAAAATGGCTCCAAAGCAGATGTTAATGATTGGCTAAAAGGAGTGACTGCGTTTGGGTATGCCAAAGACCATAGTGGCTAGCAGTGGCTAAAATGCCAGTCTACAGGAAACTCTCCCCAGAATTGTGCCAGGGAAGGCATCCACCAAATCTAGCTCAACTGTGCCCATCTGGCCCAATTCTTTAATGCAAGAGTGGCTGAACATGGATGTGGCCTACATCCAGAATCTTGTCCAGCCCGTGCAAAATTGAATCACAGCTGTTTTTCATGCTTGTGGAGGTATTACACGCCATTAGGTATGTTTCAGTCACAGGTGACTAATTTTTGGTCTGGGGAGTTTAGGTATTAGGCCTAAAATGTTCTCAGAACTATCTCCAGCGTCATTCTGTATACTTAATCATTTCATATAAGGACTTTCTAAGAGAGATCTTTCAGAAGCATTAGCATCTTCAGATGTCTGGTTTCTCTCATTACCACTGTGAACTATTAAGGAGCATTTTCCATCAGACCACTCTGAATGACTTTGTTTACATCTTAACCAATAGCCATTTTGAAAAACTGGTGGAACTCCAGTTTAAGGCCAAACAGTAGTTAGAGACAGACTTTAAAAACACTGTAAGATTAGAGAAGCTGTCTGGCTGCTTGTGGCACAGATGTCCCCTGGTGTTGAAGTGGTCCTGAAGGAGAAAAGCTTTTTCTCTTTCGCTGTCTGACTGACACATGGTTAGCCTTGTAGTGCAGATCGATGGTGTCCCTCAGCTGACGGACAAGCACCATTTCCATAATAATGAACTGTAGAAGTGACGACTTTATGTGCTGGAGAGGTCAGTGGCTAACAGGGGCTCATAATAATGGTCTCTACACCGATAAGCTTTGGCTTTCATATATAAGCATTTAGTGTCTGGATCGTGGTTGGAGATGGTGTGCAGTTAAAGTGAGGAGAAGTTTTTGATGTGATAAGAGGTTCTTTGAAGGTTCCAGAAGCTCAATTCCCAAAAGCATTGTAATGCTAAGCTCACATCTTAACAGCTCAAAGCAAATCTTGCTTTATCGGTCCTACGATGGCTTTTGAGAGCCTTTGCTATTTTAGTCGCTGTTTAGCGGGTGAGATGATCAGCGATGGCTTTAGATGGGCTGTGATGTTTTAATTAGCAAATCACAGTTTAGTTCTGATTCAACTTTCCGAGTTTTTCCAACGTCATTCACTTTGAGTCCATTTAATCCTTAGAAACTGCAGTTCTGACCAGCAATAACACAAGCATTAATAAGAAAAGCAAGTCATTTTATATTAAAGGATTAGACCACAAATGGCTGTGCTTTACAGTGATGTTATCACTTAAAAGGGTGCAACTATGGAGCACTGAATGAGGACAAGAAGTTTCAGACAAGGGCTTTTAGAATGGAGTGTCCAGGTAAGACCCATCGTTTATTACTGGCATGGCACACTAGTAAGAAAACATATGAATAAAATATTATTGTATTAAAATAACTTAAAATGACTGTGCTGTTTTTTCCATATCCGTAACAAAATCTGTGCACCAGTCTTGAATTGGTGATGTAACATATTGTGCCACTACTGGCGACTGCTTACAGCAGGTCTTCTAAAACACAGAACTTTGAAGCTGGTGAGACATTAAAGTAAAATGTTTCTTATTTAAAGTAAGATTTTACAGTGAATTCAAAGCCTTACACTGAATATCAAAAGAGGAGCCTTATAGCCTGTTAGCTACAGGACCAGTCTAAGGTTTAGACATGGCTACACATAGAAGATTTTCCTTATTTCTAATTTAATGCTTTACTTTAGAATAAAAAGTGAAGATATCAAACTATAAAATCGCACTCATGGAATTATACATTCCACCTTAAATACCTCCAAAATGGAATAACCCAAAATGGGATAACCCAGCTTTCTTAACCTGCAGTGGAGGCTGATATAATACTGTGTTTTATGTTTTATGCCTTTAACTTCATTTTATGCTGCTTATACATTCATGCATATTCATGCTAATTCAGTTTTCATGATGTGGTTGTAGGTATATGTGGGTATATGAAGTATTTTATTTAAAACAGCTTAGAACATGTCTCCGCCAATCGGATTTGAGGACTCTAAATATCTATTGTATAATATAATATATTGTATAATTATTTCTCACTCACTGTTTATTGAAACTCTTTGAGAAATTCTGTCAAAACTGTAAACTTTAAACATTAATTCTTTAAGCAGAAAATAAATAGGAAATATTTTATCATGATATAAATTATACTGTGGATATATATATGTATATATAATGTGGATAATATATATGTTATCTATCTATCTCTCTATCTATCTATCTATCTATCTATATGTATGTATGTATATATATATAAATATATATATATATATATGTGTGTGTGTGTGTGTGTGTGCAGTCTAATTTTGCAGAAATTAAAAAATATATATATAAATAAACAAACAGCCAGACCTGGAATTTAGACTTGAACCTGACAATACTATGACGTACACGTGTAGTAAGACACAGGAAACACAGGGAACATAGCGCTTTCAGTGAATGCTCTATTATTGAACCAGCAGTGGAGGAACCAACACTCAACTCAATCCCGTGGTTGTTACACAACCCGCCTACAGCGTCCACAACTGACCAATGACAATTATTAACAGTCAAAATGATGCTTTGTACTACAAATCCATGACTTCCCATGAGCCTCTGTGCATCCATGGTCACATTAGCCATTACTGACACGCTACAATACAGAATTTTATTATATAAGGTAATTATTTATGTAACTATGAGCTTAATCGTGTAATCATTACATGGTTACAATTACAAGAGTAATAGAGTCTTATGGGTTAATGAATTGTTTCTACTGCAAAACATTAAGGACTTAAATTACAAACCTGTTTTGTGTGCTTGCCGAATGTTTGAACCGATTTTAACCACACAGTGAGACCCCTAAGCGCCCCACACCCAGGCTAAACATGTTATCTTCGCTCATGATCAGATTAGCCATATGTTTCTGTGTGACAATTCACATGGAGTCCATGTTCTATCGACTGTGTGTCAGAGTCTGGGGAAAACTGAGGACGTTCCTACCACAGTCCTTAAACATTAACATTCAGCAGCCACAAGCTGTGGTTTCAATTCCATCACAAACACACACAAGACACCTCCGTTAATTTGCAAAGGTGACCCCTCGGGCACGGCCAGCGCTGTCTCATATGTGGAGTTAATTAATCCAAAGGGTGCAATTGAAGATCAAGGCTTAATTAAATCAGTGCACCTGAGAGCGAGTATAGGTAATTCTCATGCTGACTACTTTTATTCATATTCGTCACTTTTAAATTCTGCATACTAACCTGCATACTGTGGCCTGTACAAACTATTCTCGCTCGACAAGGTGTCATCCTTTCACTCCTATCACTGGTCACTTTATTAGAAGCCCCCACACTGTCCGTCCTCTCACTGTCCACTTTATGAGCTCCCCCTACCTTGTATGTCTGCTATATTGATCATTTCATACTGTAATAACCAAAATAAATCACCCAGTGTTACAGCAGTGACTGTTTCTTTAGTGACAGTAGAAGCTCATTTTCAGCATAAATTTCAGCTGTACACACATAAATTCATCATATTTTTAAAAGTTTTATTTGTTTAATTAGCAGAAAATATGTGCTTCGGTACTGACAACTGATCAGCAGACTCTGGGAACTTTAATGTACTTTCAAATCAATATAACTACCCACCGTGGCCATGAGTGATGTCTCACTTTCTGCTGTAAAATACAGGGGTGTGGCTAAAATGAACCCTCACCTAAAGACTAAAACTCATGAAACAACTTTTTTTAATTTGAAGTTTCTAGTTTCAAGTTTTTAAAAATTAAAATAACCTTTAGAACCATAAACCCACACTCTGTATTCAGTTTACATGATCCTAATTCCTAAAGGAAATGTGTCATGTTTGTAAGTTAACCCTTTCCTGACTCATGAAGCATGTATACAGTATCAGTCCTTTTAGCCTCCTTTTTCCTCCTTTGATTTAGAATAAAAGTAACTGTAATATTGCACTTTCTTAGCTTGTAATGGAGGTTGATATAACAAGATAATTTTCTAAGCAATTGAGGACCGATTGTATTGATGTCTGTCCGTCATGAATATTCACAACATACAACATTTAAGGGGTAATTAGAGCTTTTAAACTGTGCAAAAAAAAAAAAAATGAGGTGGCGATATGAATTATGATACTGTTATACATCAAGAGTATATGGTATATCAAGATATGTATTGTTACAGACTCTCATCAGTTGGAACTCTTAAGTGTAAGACTGTAGAGTCTTTAAGACCACCAAACAGATATATATATATAACAGATATATAAATATATATATATATATATATATATATATATATATATATATATATATATGACTGTAGTTTGAACTTATGCATTATAAATGTGTATATATGTCTACATCGATCAGACACAGCAGTGTTGCTGGACTCTTTACACACGGCACTGTCGCTGTTAGGTTGAGAGTGGACCACCAATTAAAAATATCCAGACAGCTCTGTGATCAAAATCTGGTCATCCAAGAAGGGCTAGTTCAGGGGTATCTCTTGCTTACCATGTTTTGTCTACAAAGGTTCAATTTAAACAAACTCTAAGAACTGAGTGGTGAAAATGGCTACCTTTAAATGCTGAATGAATAATGAACTAATAACATTAAATAAGACACATCAAATGCATTTTGATAAGTTGTTCTAGATTGAACACACTTTAATGTTCTAAAGAGTTTTGTTTGTAAAAGAAAGGACAAAAACTTTAAATCTACTTTTACAAATACATGAACTGACTGGTTAACTAGTTTAAAATGCAACACACTTTGTAAATGACTCCTGGAAACCTGTTCAAGCACAGCTTGTCTAGTTAACTAGCTAAATAACGCTGCAGCCTGAGGAATTATAGCTTTACATATTTACTATTATATGACTGTTGTTTAGCAATGGATGTAATACTGTGTGTCCAAAAGTATCCAGACACCCCTACTGATTAGTGAATTTATTCAGCCTTTATTCAGCCTTTATTCAGCTACTCTAAAATGCTTCCATTGGCACATGAGCCTAAGCTCACTATGCACAATGCCAGAGTCAAGCTAGACCCTCCCTGCATCAGGGCTGTGGAGCAGTGGAACTGTGTTCTCTGGAGTGATAGAGCTCCATCCAATACACTTGGGATGAAGTGGTGTGATCCAACATCCCTGCCTGACCTGACTGATGTTCTTATAGCGTAATGCAATCAAGTCCTCACAGCAATGTTTTAAATGTCTGGTGTAAATCCTTCCCAGAATAGTAGAGGCTGCAGTAAAGATTGAACTGTCTGCCAACAGTCTTTCCATTAGCATTAAATTTGGCTATCCTGACAACAAGGCAGCAGCAAGAAGGCCGTGGGCTCGGTTCCTGGTCAGGGCACCCAGGGTTCTTTCTGTGTGGAGTTTGTATGTTCTGCCTGTGTCTGTGTGGGTTTCCTTCAGGTGCTCCAGTCTCCAAAGACATGCTGTCATGTGAACTGGAGATGCTAAGCTGGCCCTAGGTGTGTGAGTGAATGTGTATGTCTGTGTGGCTGCTCTGCGATGGATTGCGGCCTTTTCAGGGTGTTTCCTGCCTGTGATAGGCTCCAGCGCCCCCTCTGACCCAGAAGGACAAGCAGTTTAGAAAATTTATGAATAAAAGTTTACAAAATTTATATGTTAAATAGTGTTAGAGTATTAATCAGTCACATCCATTCATGCACATCCTGTTTGTAATGTACAGAGAGAGAAACTGGATGCTAGTTCAGCACTAAAACTTGTTAACAAAAACACTAACAAAAAGTCATATTTGTCTCTTGCACTGTGTTTACTGATGTTCCTGCCTGATGTTTCTCTGTGTGCTGTCTCAGTCTGTCCTGTTCTACAGCAACACTGTGTTACAGCATAGCGGAGTTCACACAGGAAGAAAGAGAAGCACAAACAACCATGTGTCTGTGTGTGTGTGCTTCTGTGTGTCTGTATGGTCGTCTGTGTGTGTGTGTGTGTGTGTGGGTCTGTATATATACATATATATGTGTGTGTGTGTGTGTGTGTGTGTGTGTGAGTCTGTGCATGTGTGTCTGTGCATCTGTATGTGCGTCTGTATGTGTGTGTGTTTGTGTATGTGTGTGTGTGTGTGTCTGTGCATGTGTGTCTGTGCGTGTGCGTGTGTGTGCGTGTGCATGCACACTATTGTATTAGATTCTTCTCTAGAACAGCTGTCTGGCTTGGAGAGGTGCAGGCCTGTCTTACTTCTAATTCATTAAAAGAAGCACATTGCTATAGTCATATTCATCTTCCTCTGTTATGTTTAGTCAGATTTATTTTCCTCCAGTTATTCCGATATATTCATGTTGTTAATATTTATTAAATGACTCTAGTTATATTTAGAATATATTTGGACATGTTTAATTATGCTTGTAAATATTTACTTCTACTTATACATGGATTAATTTAATTACTTTCCTTTAATTTCTTTTCCTTTATAATACTCTAGTTATGTGCCTCTAGTGATTTGTAATATCACACTAGTTATTTATTATATTATATAAATAGTTATATTTATATCCCTCTACTTACATTTATACTTATCTACTGTGCAACATGTTAATAAAAACATAATGCACTTTTTAAAAACATTTACTTTTTTTACTTTTAAATTTAAATGTTGAGACAGAGGTAGTCTCTGCCACAGATGCTCTGCCACATGTAGATGGAAAATCTGGTATCTTTAGTGCATTACCCTGGCTGACTATACTGTCAGTACTCCGATTTGCCAATTGCATTCTGATTGGCCATTTGCACTTCCGTGTACAAGGACTTCCGTGGTGTTGTGCTGGTCCAACGTGAATTAAAATTTTTGCTGTTCCAGGTTCAGCCTGGCGGACAGTAGTCTCAGCTACAAAACGCTCTGCTCATTGTGTTTCCCGAGGGTCCGCTGATGCCATTACTCCACTTTTAAGACTGCCTCCTTCTATATGCCATGCCAAACAGAAGGCTTGAGATTGGTCATTTTGTGTGTCAACAGAATTTGCCTTTCCTGCAGTAGTAGGTGCTTCTTGGACACATTAAGCTGCCAAAGGTATCAGACTCTCCCTAGATACTACAGCAATGTGAAACCAGGACGGGGCAACAAGACTGGTAAAGCTGTGTAATACTAACTGGAACATCTCACAACTGATTAGGTTAATTGGCAACAGGTCAATAAAATGATTAGGTATAAAAAGAGCATCTCAGAGAGGCGGAGTCTTTCTAAGTGGGGTTGGACTAGTGCACATCTGTGAAGGCACCATTGATGCTGAATGACATTCACAGGTTTTGGAGCAACTTATGCTGCCATCCAGACTACGTCTTTTTCAAAGAAGGCCTTGCTCAATTTTGCAAGACAATGCAAAACTGCCTTCTGCACATACCATAGTAACTCAGTAGTCTATTTCTATTTCTACTATGTGCAATAAAACTGCTTACTTTATTTATTACTGCTCTAGTGCGCTACTATGTGCAATACTTAACCTTAAGCATAATCTGTTTACCATCACCATGTGCAATGTTTCCTCTGGCCTTAGTCTTCTAGATTTAAAATTTTAGTATTTTTGTTTATATTTTCTGTACTTATTGTATATACAGATCTTATTTATTATTTGTATATTTCCAGACACTTCTGTTCTTTCCTCTGTGCTGCTGAAACATTGTAAATTTCCCCACTGCGGGATTAATAAAGGACTATCTTATCTTATCTTATCTTATCTTATAGCAGCATGGCTCTGCAGCAAAAGAGTCCATGTGTTAAACTGACCTGCCTGCAGTCCAGACTGGTCACCCAACGAAAACATTTGGCACATTATGAAAGGAAAATTTCAAAATTCAAAACTACAGCAATTAGTCTCCTTAGTTCCCAAACACTTCTAGAGTGCTGTTAGAAGAAGATGTGGTGAATGCAGGTTATATTTAGGGGACAAGAGTCTTTGTTGCAGTAAGAAGTGTCTGAGGTGTAAGTGCACACATATGGGGAATTATCACTGAATGAAGCCTGGCCCTACAAAGCTAACACTGACATAAGAGCACAGCAGGTCCAGATGTCTCTCCCTCTCTCTCTTTGTCTTTCTCTCTCTAACCTTCAGAAAAGCACAGCAGTGCACAGCTGTAATGTTTCTCCATTGGTGGTCTTCACCCTGCCACCGAGTGCTTTCACATTCTTCTCCTAATTTTTGTTTGGCACAATCAATCACTGAACAGTGTATAGTGTGCAGTAATGGGTTGATTAGGGATGGTTTATATAAGAGCAGTACCTTGTTGGAATGTGCAGGATCTGTGTTTGAAATGCGGCTTACGGAAGAGACTCACCTCTCTGGTTAAGGTCAGTGTGAGGTAATCACTGCTGTGGAAAACAAAGTCTGGAGGAACCTCACTGTGGATTTATACTGTGGATTCTGTCACAACAATGTCATGTCTAACAAAGATGTAAAACGTTAAGAGGGCTGTTGTGGAGTCTGGATAAGGTGGAGCCTGGATGGGGGTGAAGCCAAATGGGATGGAGCCAGTATTGACCTAAGGTGGTGTCTGGATAAGATAGAAACATGATGGCAGTAGGGTGGAGTGTGGATGAGGTGGAGCCACAACGGAAGTAAGGTGGAGCCTGAATGAGGTGGAGCCAGGACAAAAGTAAGGTGGAATTTGGATGAGGTGGAGTTTGGATAAGGTGGAGTCTGAAAGAGGTGGAGCCAGCACAGAGGTAAGGTGGAGCCTGAATGAGGTGGAGCCAGGACAGAGGTAAGGTGGAGAGGTAACAGTGGAGTCTGGAAGAGATGGAGCATAGATGGGATAAAGCGAAGACAGATGTAATGTGGAGCCAGGAGGGAGGTAAGGTAGGGTCTGGATGAAATGAAGCCATGACAGAGGTAAAGTGGAGCTTGAAAATGGTGGAGTCTGGAAGAGGTTGAGCTTAGATGGTATGGAGCCAAGACAGATGTAAGGTGGAGCCAGGAGGAAGGTAAGGAGGAGTTTGGATAAAGTGGAGCCATGATGGAGGTAAAGTGGAGCTTGGATAAGGTGAAGTCTGAAAGAGATTGAATTTGGATGGGAAGGAGCCAAGATGGAGGTAAGGTGGAGCCTGAATGAGGTGGAGTGAGGAGACAGGTAAGGGGGAGTCTGGATGAGGTGGAGTGAGGAGACAGGTAAGGGGGAGTCTGGATGAGGTGGAGCCAGGAGAGAGATAAGGTGAAATCTGGATGAGGGAGAGCCTGAATGAGGTTGAGCATTGAAGGTGTAAAGCCTGGATGGGGAGGAGCCTGAATGCAGCAGACTCTGGATGGGGTAGAGGCTTGACAAGGTGGAGCCTGGATGGAGCTGGGCTCAAAAGACAGTACAAATAAATTAAAAGGTAGTGAAAAAGCAAAATGGCTATTAAAATCGCTGTTTGTTCTCTTTGCTCTTCTGTGCTAGTCGGCCTTCAAACATTTTGCACAGCAGCAGCGAAGATGTCAGCTGTGTGGACCTGTTTCATGGTTTCTGCTACATTAGACAAGTGATCTGTAATCACTGTTCATGTGGAGTATCAAGTGGGAATAACACGATCAAAAACATCTACATTACAGGTTTGATACCACTGAAAAACAGGACATCCCAGTGACACACACAATACAGGAAAGTTCCTGCGAGCATGCTTGATGGCAGAAATGACAGACAGAAAGGTCACAGAAATGACAAAATAATTGCCTGGAATGATCAGCCATTATCTGTTGCCCACAGGCATTGGAGCCTGCACTGTAGGCTTTATACTATAATAATTTTAGCAAGTTTATGTATATTTATTTATTTAAATTTAAATATATTCAGTTTAGAGTCTGGCTTCATTTTCTGGCTTCATTTTTGGTTTTCAGCCAAGTGTGTCCTGAACTAAGTTTCTGCCAAGACATTTAATTTGGTTTCATTTCATCATTAATTATCACACATCAATCAATTAACAAAATCAATCAGCATGTACAATATAGCATATTGTATATAATACAATTGGACAGACACACTGGGTTAGTCAGTAAAACCCCTTTTTCTGCTCATACCTTTCCTATACGTAGGTAAAATGAGCACTAACCTTCAGAAAACAGACTTCAAACTGCTATAAATATAAGGATAACCTTAAATACCATTACTAGCAATTAGCAATACCTCTTCAAATACACTGTATTCATTCAGCCTTCTGCACTAAGGGACTGTTCTTCATAGAGGCTTATATCACTCAACTCACTATAGGACAACATACACACTAACACCCATACACATTTGTTTCTATGGGGCCATTACCTAGACTTTCATTCATTTCCTGGGGACTTAGTCAAACCTTAACCAGAACTGCTACTAGCCTAACACTGATCCTAACCTCATATATAACCTTATATCCTTACACTGACCTTACAATTTAAAGACTTAAATTGAAATTTGATGCCCAAAAGGACAAAGGGTCCCCACAATGTGAGCATATTTTCTAGTCAGTGTGGTTTAGGTCCCAACAATGTGGCATAAACCTGATTTCTCCCATGCGCACACACGTTTGCATCAATAACAGAAGAGCAGTAATAAGTGAGGTTCGGAATGCCACTCTGGGAACTGATAATGATGAAAAGAATTGTCAGTAAATTGGCTGCTGTCTGTGACATTAAATATGAAAGATTATTAGGCTGTGTTTCACCATCCCAGTATAATAAAGGCTGAATGTGTGAGATTTAGAATGCAAATGGTTTTATTAATCCGGGTATTTGCAGAGGTGGATTGGACGATCTGGATTAATTTTTTTTAAGTGAATACAT
The DNA here is from genome assembly GCA_034552555.1 of Semaprochilodus insignis. Taxonomy (NCBI): domain Eukaryota; kingdom Metazoa; phylum Chordata; class Actinopteri; order Characiformes; family Prochilodontidae; genus Semaprochilodus; species Semaprochilodus insignis. Next base: position 4,592,715 of record CM067491.1, on the reverse strand, counting down.
TTGTGTGGAAAGTTATCAGCTTCTTTCCAGTTCCTTTATAGTCACTCAAATGTGTTTCCTATTCTCTTTTTTGAGGTTTAATTTCATTTTGCTTTTTATGGTTAGCCCTTTGACGGCTTTACTGTTGCTCATAGCTCTTGTGTTGAAGCTTTACTCTTTTACTTTATACAGAAAAGATAAGATAAAAAGAGAACTAGAGTAAAACAAACTTAATTTGCTGTAATGATAGATGCTGGATGTACTGGATGTAGACATTGTTCCATTGCAGTTCTATAAAGATCTTATTGGAGTTGTTGGAGTGTTTTACTTATTTTAACTTCTATGTTTCTTTAATTCTATTTGCGTTTAAGCTCTATAACAAATTTGTTTAGTTGAGTCTATGATCTCGTGGCTAACCTTGCTACTTGTAACTGCCAGATGTTTTGCCGTGTGTGTCATTATTTAGAAACACTTTTGTCATATAAATTAAATAAAAATGAAATAAAAAAAATGTGGAGTTACATACATGTTAACTCTAATGCTGTCTTTTGGATTGGATATCATGGCTGCTGTACAGCTTCAAGCTCCTATTGGGAATTGGTGGAACTCCTGGTGCTGTAGTATCAGATTAGCCAATGTTATCACCTAATGTTGATGTCTTTAAGAGACCCTAAAAGATACACAACACATTTATGTAGTCATAAGTACGGCATGGATCCATTTCTCTCATGTCTACATAGAAGGTATGTGCCTTCGGTCAGGATGAAAATGACCGGATGGTTTTGCACCCCATGATGTGATTCTAGGTTTCCGTCTTGGTTTCCCTGTTTTGGTAAGCTCATGAATAATTAAATGAGCTCTGGTCTGATTGGCTGGTTTATAGCGAGACACAGCAATGATCACACAGATGTCTAGATTTAGACACTTACAGGAAAATAAAATCATCTGTGTAAATAGGATCAGTCACCAGTTAGTTTAGTTAGCTATGCTAATGCTAGTTACTTGGAGCTTGCTAGTAGCTTACGTTACCTATACTAGCTACTCACTTTCCATCTGGACATCAACACAGAGGATATTAAAGTTGTTCCTCTCTATGAAACATACAGTTTAAGATGATCTGCTTCAACCAGCAAACACGGATACAATCACCCTGCTCCTGCTCCTCTCTTCAGTCTCTTCAGTGTTAAAGTGCACAACAGTGTTAAAGTGGAACAAATGATTAAGAGGCTGGTGAACAGACAGTTTGGTTCCTTGGAAGGGAATGAAAAGTGCTGATATAGTCCTCATAGAGGGGGTGGGGGGCATAAATATTCAACACTGTTGGGTAAGGGCTTCTGGATTTTGCCTGTTTAACTCTTTTGTAAATGCAGGATTTGTATATGAAGGAGGTTCGGGGTATGCCAGGTATGCCAGGTATGTACTGAACTCTCCATATTCAACTATGCCAGTGCAAGCACAGTTTTCCCTTCTTTGGCAGGTTTAACACTGTATTTGCTTTGTTTCTGAAACATGATTACACTCTTTTGTAGTGATTGCAATATTCAGACAATTAAATTAAAGTTCATGTTCATGGTGAAAAGACCTCTTGACTAATCAGTACATTAAAATGAATACTAAAAATGTTTTCTTCATAATGCAGCCTGCCAGTGATATTCCCTCTTTCATCTCCAGCAAAACTACAACTGCAGTTTCAGATCACAGATCGGAGCCGAGGACGGCCATTCATTCAAAAAGGCATGACAGGTCAATCAATGCTACATATTCTTCTTCTTCTTCTTGGTCGAGAGATTTTTGTCTGCTAACTAGTCCTACAGTTTTCAAGATATTAAAGCCATTCCAACTCCAGAATGTTTAGTCTGATGGGGAATGTTGTGCTTGCATACAGCCTTTTGATCCGCTGTATGTGTTTTGGGAAAACTAAGAATGAATGGGGTGGAAAAGTACACGCCCATCCACTGTACTTCTGCTCGATCAACAGACACTGTTTCACATACACCATCTTAGGGTAGACCCCTAAGCACAAATCCAAAGTTGATCTGACCCGCAATCGTCTGTTTGTCTATTTTTCCCTTCCCTTGTTTCTCCCATAGAGTCCCATTCATTCCCAAACCTACCCATGCCCATTTCCTTTAACCTACAGCAACCACACTGCATGTACTCACTCACAGCAGACACCCTAACTCTAATCCACATACATACTGACCCGCGCTCCTCTATGCCTTGTTTATTCATCCCCCGTTCCTCCATGAATTTTTAACAACACTTTAGCAGCCGGCTAAGCTGAACAATCACTCTGCATGTTTTTAGTTATCAATAAACTCCCAACCCTAATACATTCTATTCTATTCTATTCTCATTTGTAAAAGCCTGTATGCCTGTGAGGAGGAACTGTGTGTATCCACGTCTGTTTCTTTGCTGTGTCCTTTTTCCACAGCTGTGTGTGCAGTGGGGAGCCTCCCACAGATGGTGTGTATGCTGTTCCACATCTGTGATATGAGCCATGTGCGTGTGGCTCAGATGCTATAAAACTAAAACTACACTTTCAAAATGCAATTAAACCCACTCATATAAATGTACTGCTCCCGATTATTGAGTTCACGTGTTTCAGACATGCCCATTGCTAACAGGTGAATATAATCAAGTGCATAGCCGTACACTCTCCTTAGACAAATGCTTGCAGTAGAATGAAGAGCACAGTGACTGCCACTGCCATAGGATGCCACAAGTGAGTTTAGGAATTTTCTCCCTTGCTAGACCTGTCAACTGTAAGTGCTATTATTATCAAAATGGAAGACACAAGGTGATAGATCACAGATGCACTCACAAATATCCTATTCTCTGCTGCATCACTCACTACAGAATTCCAAATTGCCCCTGGTTGCAACATCAGGACAGGAGCTGTGCCTTGGGAGATTCATCTAATGGGTTTCCATGACCAAGCAGCTACATACAGGCCTAAGATCACTATGTGCAATGCCAAGCGTCGGGTGGAGTGGTGTAAAGCACGTCGCCGCCGGAGCAGTGGGAATCTGTTCTCTGGCACTCTATTAGATGTCTATTAGATTTGGGAGATGCCAGGTGAATACAGATCTACCAGGATGCAAAGTGCCAATAGTAAAGTGTGGTGGAGGAGGGACAAAGATCGGGGGTTGGGCCTCTTAGCTCCAGTGATGGGCGATGTTAATGCTACAGCATATAAAGACATTTTAAACAATTATAATTCTTCAATTTTATGTGGCACCGTTTCGGGAATAGCCCTTTCCTGTTCCAGCATGGCTGTAGCCCTGTGCACAACGTGAGCTATATTAAGACGTGGTTGGACGAGTAGCTCCAGTGGGAGGAACAGCAGTGTCCTGTCAGAGCCCTGACCTCAACCCCACTAAAAACTCTGGTACTGAAATGATAGGTAGGGCCTTCTCGTCCAACATTGGTGTCTGACCTTACAAATGGTCCTTTGACTGAATGGGCACATGCACACTCCAAAACCTTGTGGAAAGTCTACCCTGGAGAAGTGGAGAAGATTATAGTTGCAGAGTGAGCTAGCTCCATATGATTGCCCATGGTTTTGGAATGGGATGTCCAGCACAAACATATAGGTGTGATGGTCAGGCGTCCACATACTTTTGACCATAGAGGGACTACCACGTGCAGTCCAGGGAGTAGGCCATAGGCATCATCACTGGAACATGTGCGTGCCAAAACATCATTAGTCTTGTTAAAAAGGTTTCAGTGGTAGAGAAACTTAACGGGAGTGTCACTTGCAGCAAGGGGGAGAAGGGGCGGGCGTGGAGAGGGCGGGGTTTGGAGCGGTGCAGCCGGGAGCAGAGCGCGCGCTGCAGGCTCCAGCAGAGCGAGCGCGTGTCTCCGGGAGTCCCGCTGAAAGCAAACAGCGGCGGCAGCGCGCGGCACCAACTCAGGTGTTTTATATCAACGATCTGAGCGACAGCAGAGAAACCAGCCGGCCTGGCATCCTCTGCGTACCTGTGCGCGCGACTCTGAGACACTAACCCCGGCGTTTTAGTTTGGCACGAGACTGAAGGAGTGACGGAGAGGAAGAGAGACACGGACAGAGGTGCCTTCCAAGCACGTGAAGCGTATTTCGGCTCAGCGCGTGCTCAGACTGAATCCGGGTAACCGACGGTACTGCAGGACTCAACGGAAAACTTGCTGCACGCGCACTTCGGTGGCTTCAGAGACTCGGAGGTAACGCGCTTTATGTTCAGGCTGTAGGTTTATCACCTCGGTGTCCCTTCAGACACTTCCTGGCTCTGAAACGGCGCGTTCAGCTCTTTTCCCTCTGCCTGAGGCTGTTTTTCATTCAGTGGTGTAGAGCTGCAGGTGTGAGTGGAAGGAAAGCTGAACCGGACTGCAGTGCGCTCCTAGGCAGCTCTGAGCTGTATGGACACATACACCAGTCAGCCGTAACATTAAAACCACTTCCGTATTTCTCCACTCACTGTCCATTTTATCAGCTCCATTGACCATGTAGGAGCACTTCTTAGATCTACAGTTACAAACTGTAGTCCATCTGTTTCTCTATATACTTTTATTTATATATATATATATATATATATATATATATATATATATATATATATATATATATATA
>CM067491.1:4429695-4587744 GCA_034552555.1 Semaprochilodus insignis | reverse complement strand
ATATACACATACACACACACACACACACACACACACACACACACACACACACAGTTTAAATTTAGTGAATTTAGTGAATATTCATGATGGACAGACCAATAGAATTGGCCCACAATTGCTTAGAAAAAAGACGTTGCCGTTGCAGGTTAAGAACTCTGTTTTATCCTCCTGTAAAGTTCCATTTTGGAGGTTTTTAAGGTGGACTGTATAATTCCATGAGTGCTATTTTATAGTTTGATGCCTTCACTTTTATTCTAAAGTAAAGTATTAGGTACACCATCACTATAAAAAAGCTATTTTAGATATTACTATTAATACAACAGGCAATATCAATATGGCTATATATATATATATATATATATAATGTCGGGACAGCATTTAATAAACAACGCATTGTGAAGCACCAGTCCCCGTCTACACCCTTAAAAATAAAGGTGCCACTTTCGGTTCCCCGAAGAACAAGCTGTTGGACAATTTGTATGATCATAATGAGATTACAATGAGATGTGTAAGTGCAAAGAACCTTTTCAAAGTGAAGGTGCTGAATCTGTTCTTTGTTCAGAACATCTTTTTAATTCCTAAAGAACCTTTTAAGGAATGGAACCATCTTTTTCTATTAATAAAAGAACAAAGAGTCTTATTCATCAAGGTACTGGGGAGAACCATTAAGCTATTGCACAGAGATTGCACAGAGAACCATTGGTGGCACCTTTTTTTTCTTTAAGAGTATAGAACATTCGTACAGTTCCGTGTGACGCCGGTGGAGAAGGATGTGCTCTGGGGTGTGACCATGAAAGAATTCCCTGGGAGTTGCAGAGCCAGGCCAGCGCTTAGGGAGAGAAACATCAGTGAAACATCAATGACAGGAGAAAAAAGAGGGAGAAAAGTGGTCGGACCTGAGTAAGTCAGTCGGGAATTATGTGAATGTACTTTCTTCTCCGCTGCTATGTTCTAGACATGTTGAGTGGTGAATGTTATCATGGAAGTGTTCCACTATTAAACTGAATTAAATCAGAGTAAAAGAAGCACAAGCAGCTGCCCTTCAATGCTTCATTTAATAATGCAGCGAGGAACTAAGAGACCTCCCCGTCCCATCTGCTCTGAATACTGTGTAATACTTGTGGGTGGACTGAGTAACGACATTAATTTTGGCAAGGGGATTTTGCCATAAACTCATGTTCACTCCAAGAAGTACAGTGCCAGTCAAAAGTTTGGACAGACCCAAAGACTCTAGACTCTACAGGCTTACACTTAACAGCTCCAGCTGAAACAATACATATCCTGATAGACCACATATACTCTTGATGTAGCACAGTGATATTGTGATACATTTAAAAAAAAAAGGTTGTACGGTATGAACATAAGTAAGTACTGGCTCAGGAAAAATGATTAACGTTTAACTATAAACTATAAATAAAACCTTTTGCTATAAATAAATATATCTCACTTATTACAATGAGGCAAGAATATATACCAGAAAGTCAGTCTACAAAATTACAAATATCACCGTAGATGACCAGTCGAAAAAATTAAAACATATGCATTAAGATACCAGAGATAAAAAGGCAGTGCAATAATAAAATGTAAAATGTGCATGGGGCACATGTTTCAGCAGGTATCAGCAGGTATCAGCAGAAAATGACAATACTGAATAAACATAATAAACATGTGCATATATTGGTATTTAAGTAAAGTGTCTAGAGTGTCCAGGAGTGCAGATGTACTGGGTATACAGTAAAGTGTCATATAGTGCTGATAAATAAACCTCTGATTTAACAGGGTTAGATTCAGTCCTCATCTGTCTTCTTCCGGCCCCACTGGGAAGAGTTGAAGAGCCTGATGGCACCCTGCCACTGAACTTGCTCCTTTTGTCCATAATGATGGCGTGCAGTGGGTGCCCATCATCATCGATAATGGACAGCAATTTGTGCAGTGTCCTTCTGTCTGCCACCTTCACCACAGAGTCCAGTTCCGCACCAACAACTGACCCCGCTCGCCTGACCAGCTTGTCCAGTCGCATCTCGTCCCTCTTTTTAATAGCCTCCAGTATTTAGCATTAAGCTAGAAATAAGGGAACCTTCTATGAGCAGCCGTGTCTAAACTTTTGACTGGTACTGTGTATTTGTGTTTTGTACGTAGCGGTTTATTAAAGATGTTTATTTATTCTCTGGTTGGGCACTTATGCAAACTGGTTGGGCACTGTGTCCTATGTGATCCTACAGTGTCAAACACATACGATCAGCTAGATGTTAGATGCTGTGTGGCCAGCACCACTGGCTCCCTTGCTTTTTACTGGAATTCCTTCTGTGTTGAGTCTGTATGTTTGTGTTGTCGGTAATGGTGGATGTTTACTGGTTAGAAAACTTGGCTTTAGTTAAGGGCATTGTGGATTCAACAGCATTTGCTGGTTATATTCTTTGGGGTGTCAGACATTATTAAACCCCCAGTAGCTCTGGGGGGACTCACCACATGGTTGACTACAGTAAACCACTTTTACTAAGCACGGTAGTTTGATCTGGCTGATTCTGTGATCCACTGTGGTTGTGTGGTTGGCTGTGGTTGTCCTTTAAATTGTGTAGCGTTGCTGAAACTGGGCTCCAGTGGGATTGCATTATGGGAGTCTTGTTATTATTATTTCACTGGTGCTTTGTTGTTGGAGTTCAGTGGGATTTCCTTACTGAGGTTCAGTGGGACATGGTTGGGATCTAGTGTGAATGTACTGTTTGGGTAGGCCCGTCACTAAAATATTTTTTTTTTTGCGGTTGATTAACTGCTAGATAAACAATTGACACCACACACAGCTCTCAATAAATCATGAGAATGCACGCAATACACATTCTGTTTGCTGTGACGTAAATGGTTGTTTCTACAGTAATTGCAAAAACAACAGTGGAAGCAAACTGCAATCAGCTTATATAATTGTGTTTTGCTCAAACAATTTCCTCCAAGTGTTATCTTATCTTAAAGTTGTAACCAGGCGATTATGTAATAGCCTGGGTCTTGGTTGTTACCTGTGCTTCACTGTTACTGGATTTACATCTGTGGCATCTAGAGGTATTGTGTTGTTAGAGTCTAGTAGAGTTGCACTGTTGGGATCCAGTGATAATTGCATAGTTGAGGTCCAGTGATATTGTGCTGTTGGGCTAAAGGGGTACTGAATTGCTGGGGTCTAGTAGGATTGCATGTTAGGGTCCAATGGAATTGCTTTGTGCAGTTGCACTCTTGAGGACCAGTGTGATTGTGTTGTGTTCCAGTGGCATAGTGCTGTTGGGTTCCAGTGGGATTGCATTGTTGTGGTCTAGTGGAATTGTGCTGTTGAGTACCTGTGAAATTGTGTTGTTAGGGTCCAGTGGAACTGTGTTTTGGGGTCCAGTGAGATTGCACTGTTGGGCTCCAGGGGTATTGCATTGTTGGAGTCAAGTTGGACTGCTTGTTAAGGTCCAGTGGGATTGCTCTTTTGGGGTACATTGGATTTGTGCTGTTGAGGGGCAGTGGGATTGCTTTGTTACATTCCAGTGGCATAGTGGTATTTGGGTCTAGTGAGATTGTGCTAGTGTTGGAGTCCAGTGGATTTGTGCTATCCAATGGGATTGTGTTGTTGGGGGTTCAGTGGGATTTTGAGCCTTGACTCATCTCTGCAGACGACAGAAGGAGGATATTTGTGTGGCAGCTGTCCAAGTGTTCCTTTTGGCTTTTAAGATAGCCAGGCTGCAAATACACTGAGGCTGTCATTCAGCTCTCTCATTCTGTGTCACTTGTCTGCTTCTCCCTCTCTCTCTGTCCATTGTCTGCACATTCTCTTAGTCCTTTTTTTTTTTTTTTTTTTTTGGTGTCTGTCCATCTCTCGCTCTAAATATCTCTTCAACCCGTTCCCTGTTGTCTCTTTCTGTTACCCCCTCTTTCACTCATTCTCTCTTTCACGGTGACTTAGAGCTAGCTTGGTCAGCTGAATGGTCAGTAAGTCAAAGGCTGCAGATATAATATGATGTCAGTAAGAGTGATGCCAGAGGAATGATTGATGCTGTTGTCTGACAGGTTGCATTATAATGCATTCAGTGGGCATTCTGCAGCAAGCATAGAAAGGTTTGCTGTGCTTCCATGCTTCCTAGAATTTGGACTTATTTGGACTTTGATTATTTTAAGTGTAATGTGCATGTGCAAAGTATTGCTAATATGTTCAGAGAGAGAGACAAGATTAGATCAGGTACATGTGTATATCAGATGGGAATTCCTCATTCCCTGTGAAGTGCAATTGTCTGTTAGCCAGATAGCCAGATAACCTCAGGAAAAAGCCAGGACTGTTGGATGAGAGAGGTGACATTCCTGTAAGAGAGCCTTATTTATCATGAATCATGAATTCCTTGCTGATCTTAGCTGAATGCTAGCGTTCACTATACAATATGCTGGTTTTGGAGGTGATCAGCATAACTTCCACTGCTGCTGACCAGCTTACCAGCATCCAAAACATGCCAGTGAAGACTCATCTTTTACAGTGGGTATTTTCTCATCAGTGGACGCTGTACTGTCACTGTTTCTAGGCCCAGCCAGCATCAGTTGGAGTAGGTAGCCTTGTTAGTGATAACGCTGCACCAGAGCCAGTAGCTCAGCTTTCTCAGTTACACTGTTAACATGTTCTCATAAAACGTCCTTACATTCAGGCACTTGCGTTACGGAGAAGCATATTGTAATGTTATATACATAGAGACAAAACACAAGCAAAACAATCAGAGGAGTAACCGGGGCTGCCCCTTCAGATGAGCTAACCAGCTAATAAGCTAACACTGCAGATAACCTGGACAAAGTCAGAGTCCCTTTAGGAAAGTCTGTTTACTTGGTGGCCATCTTTGCAAGGCCCCTGGCCTGTTGTTTCTGGGAATACAAGACCAGACACCAATCTCTTTGAATGGAGAGATACCAAAAAACTTGAAGCTAATTACAAATTACAGATTCAAGAACATTTTTAAAATCACTGATCAAATCTGACAGCCTCAAATGGTTTGTGGAGTTCTGGCTACTGCACTTGTACAGATCTCCACAACGAGGAGGGCTTTCCCCACCAGCACCACAGTATTACTGACTTTTCTCCACTCGCTGCGTTACCAGCAAGCTGATTGGCTCTTTTTCTTGAAGGACAGACCTTTCCCAAAAATAGATACCATGTTCAGTGTTTCCCATTCATATTTCAGCCAGTGCCCAGTGAGCACTCCTCTTCAACACAAGGTAGTTTCTCTTTCCCGTAAAACGTGACCAGCTGTAGAGTTCCACCTGCAGTGAATTTTTTCTGTTTTGGTCTTCCCACAGTGAAACATGCCTGAATGGCTGAATGAATAGCCATGCACATTCATAAAACACATTTAATAAATTAATGTGCCATTTTTGTGCTTTGAAATAATGACATGTATTTTATTCTCTCTGCCTTTTTGTTAGTTTGGTTGATTGCCATGTGCTTGCCAAGTCAGGTGGCAGTTAGCTTACTGCTACACATAGTTTGTGTACATATGACGTCAAAGGGTTTGAGAATAGTTGAGTGTCCCAGTGTTCCAGTAAGTCTGGTCCCCTTTATGTCTGTACAGTAATTCATTAAATATAGAACAAAGCCTGGGTTTGAGATACATCACCAGGGATTTGGGATATGCCAAGAGATTAATTTCAGTGTGACTGGAACTGGCGAATAAAGTAATTCTTACTCTAATGCTGTTTTACTTTGAACAGGCTGTTTTATATAATAAAAAGCCTGTTATCACTGTGTCTGATTTTCCAGACCAGACACTGTTAAGGAGGTATCAACTGAAAACGTGTTTTCACCCAGTGCTGTTTATTTAAGGAGACTATACAAGCAATCATCCTCTCAGATGTTTTACAAAGCTGTTAGTTCCACTGTATGCTCTTAACCGCTTTGTTTTCTTATGTGATTAGCAGTAATCAAGAGTTGATGAACGGATGGATGGATGAATGAATAAATGTGGGCTCATGAATACATAAATTCTCCCTGAGCTGATGACTGACTAAAGTCTGGCTTTGATGGAAGTAGTTTTACATGGGGGTAACGTGGGCTAATTTAATTATTTAGTCCATTTTTATGGACTGGTGAAGAATTCAGCTACATAAAGTTGTTCCTCACTGTGAAACTCTCAGTTGAAGATGATCTGCTTCAACCAGCAAACACAGCACAGCTGCTACTTATGGGCTTCTCTTGTGGTTGTGATGCTAATAAAGGTGGAACTGCTCCTCTCTTCAGTCTCTTCAGTGTTAAACGCTGAGCCAAGCTGATTGACATTTTCCAAGGTTTAAAGAACTGCCCAGAGTAAAGTGCAGTGCAAACTAACCTGGATAACTTGTGAATTACAGTTGTCGATAATCATGTTAGAGATGCTGGAGCTGAAGTTGTGCTTCCTATTCATCAGCTTGTTTTGCAAATCTTCCGTTCCAGCGTAAATGGTGCCACAGTTACATTCTGGCACCTGTACAAGCTGCAGCATTTAAGATCACAAAGTTCAGTTAAGAAGCTGGTGAATAGGAAGCTACCTTCAGATGCGTTTAAAGATGAACATCATCCATGCCTGCTAACAGTTTAGTTTACTTCAATGTCTAGGTAAAGAGATTTCACTCCAAGCTTTTTTGGAGCACATTTCTTGGCCCTATGAAATTTTCATTCAATGTAAAGGTAAAGGGCAACGGCTGTGCTCAAATGATGGTAAAAAACCTGTAAAAATAAAATTGACAGAGACAGAGATCTGGACAATCTTTCTGGTGTGATGGTAATGCATAAATAAAGGAGCTGCAGGCCTGGCAGCAGGTGTAATTAGGCAAGGGAGGCATGACTGTCTGTATCAAATGAACGGCGACAGATGATTTTCTTTGACATTACCATGACAACCCAATAAGAAATATTATAGTTAACCAAATATTAAATTACAAAGCTGACGTTAATGCACAGAAGTGTACCAACGCCAGCCACACAAATAACACTGTAAACTGCACTTTACCCAGCACAAACCCAAAAGCGATAAACTCACACTGAAAGGACACATGGTGCTTTTGCGAATTGCCGCTCTTACCCAGCACTCCCACTTTGTAGTGTTTTCATCCTTTTAAATGTCACTTGAGTGCTGAAGCACACAGACAAGCACACAGATAAAAATACCCAAATCTTTATCCCACCCTAATGTTGTATTGCTGCAGTCATCCTGATGTAGCTTCAAGCCAACTGAGCAGTTTCTCTTTTTATTCCCTGCAGAATTTTGTTGTGAGGTCCTGTTCATTTTTCAAATTACATCAATTAGCAGCTTTGCCATCTTGGTGTGCAGTATACTTCTTTCTTTGCTCCCTGAAAAAGTCCTTCAATTAGAAGAATTGGCTTTCACACGTCGCTTGTAATTAATGAATGAATGAATCTGAAAGTGCTGGCTACTGCTAGTGCCATCTGTAGGCTTTAGTATATTATATATTATAATATATATTATAAATTAGTAATTTGTGCCTGAAACGTACTTCATTCTATGGCCTTTGGAATGCCTAAATATCACTTCTTTTGCCAATTATTAACATCTGCTTTGGAGCAATTTTCCACACAACAAACGAGACTTTCACTGCACTGTAGCACCTCTTCTCAATCTATGAATCCCGTCACTCCCACCCCGCAGGTATTTATAGCCCCATCATCACCTTGTGCAACATCATCTGCGTATCTCTCTCTTTCTCTCTCTCTCTCTCTCTCTCTCTCTCTGTATGTGTGTGTATATATATATATATATTTATAATTAGTTTTTGGTGTTTTGGTGTTGTTGAATCGCTCACTGCACCTTTAATTAACAAGCCTGTTTTTATGTGTTTTTATCAATATAAAACTCTTCCAATGCAGGCAAAAAAATATCTCCACCTGTTGCTAGCATATTTAAATGAACTAACTGAAAGTATTGAATTGCAGTATTGAAAAATTATTGAACGTTCAAAGCTGTGCGACTCTAATACATATACTGTTTGTGAATAGCCTTGGATGTCTTTACAATCGTGTGGTTTTAGACAGTGAGTTTGCTGTATCGGTGCTGTGTGCCAGCGTGCTTCAGTCTAACGCCTAAACGGTTGGTGTGGGTCCAGATGTTGGCTCCAAGTATTGAGTTGCGCACCTGATTCAGCTAATTAAAGTCATGCTTGATAATGTTTGCTTGATCAGTTTAATCAGGTGGGTTCCTCGGGTCTGGCAGGGGAATAACAAAACAAAGCTGCAACTTGGAGCCAAACAGACCATTTTGGGAGAAGATCGAGAAGCGCTGGCTTCGCGCAACAGAATCCCTCACTCTCTGGCACGCGCTGTGAACTGAATGCTTGGTGTTTCTATTGTGTGACTTCAGAGAAGATTCCAGAGTTGTACACTGTGCTCGCCTGTCTCACACGCTCTCAGAGACTTTGCCCAGCTCTGTGCTTCTGTTTTCATCTCCCCTCAGTTCTTTATGATGTGCTAGACAGCAGCGTTGAACCCAGAACGTGTCTTTGTTAATGGGGTCATCGACACCAGCTGCTGGAGCTGCAGCGTAAACATCGGCCCTTTTGTGTTTCTCTGGCTTTATCAGACGTCTCATTAGGAAGTCTTCCAGATGTTCCCTCGGCTTGAGCGTCCCCTCTGCGTGCGCGTGGGGAGAGTGTTTGGATAGCTTGTCGTGCGTGCTCTGTTTGTTTTGAGCAGCTTGTTTTCCCCTTTTTCAAATGCCATTGGTCTTCGTCCTAACCCGGCGGTCTCAGAGAATCAACACGCGAGTTGAATCAAAGTGCAGTTTGTCATCAAGTTCTCACTGGCTTGTTTTTCTGAGAACAACGTAAAGGGATTTTAATCATTTAGTCATTAATGTCTGTGTAACTCAGTCTTTGAGACGTTAACAGTCATTCAGAGTGGTTTAATGTGAAACGGTTCATCGCAGGGAAACTGACTGTCTTTCTGCAGTGGTGGAAACCAGCAGCCACAATTTTAATTACTACCAAAAATGACACTTCAGCCTACATGTGTCTTAATATGTGTTACATATGAATATGTAATGAATATCACCTTTGAATATTTTTTTGGAACAATTTTTAAACATTTTTTTTACTAACAGAAAGCAAGATACACAATGAAAATATACAGACCAGTAACAAATTCTTAGACCCCACCACCCCCAACCTCAGGTAGTATATCAAAACAATTACATTTACATAGACACAAAACTGAATTAAAATTAATATTATTAATGAATTATACATAATAATACATTAAAGAATTAGATAATGAGATAATTCTAAAATAAAGTTAAAAAAAGAGAAATAACGTAATATAAAGATGTCTTCACATCCATAAATATCACACATGCATATACAACTAAATCCACATATAACTACATACAGTACGTATCTATTTAAACTCTCCTCAACAACGTTACCCATATAAACAAATTTACTGCTGGAGTAAAGGGAGCAATAACACAACAAAAGGTCTCTTATACTGTCCTAGTATGCTTTGCAGTATATTTCATAACTCTTATCAGGTTTCAAACACTCCTGCATTAAGCAGTCCTCTGATATTATTGGCTAGGTTTTCCCATAATTTGATTGTTGTAACATTAGCAGTAGAGAGCTCCATCATTACTACATCATGAAAACAAATGAACCACTTTCTACTATTCAGTATATGAAGGGGCAACCAGCGTTCAACAATCAACCTGCAAGCAAAATTGTGCATTGTTTCTCTTTTGACTGTAGACATGAAGATGGTTTTGAGAGAGTTTAGAGCTAAAACAAAATATTCATTTTTATGTAATAACTTTCTTTGAGGGAGCTTTTAGAGGCATTCAACTCTTCAGACATCTGGTTTCGTATCAGCACCACTATAAACTCTTGCTGTACTTATCTTCTTTACTTTGAATGACTTTGTTCTCCCCCTAACAACCGATAGAATTCTCTTTTTATACTTTGATATTAGTGATGCACCAAAACTGAAATTCAGGACACACTCCAAAGTTGAAATTGAAATTTGGCTGAAAGGGCTCTTATATACATAACTTACCATTATAACATGATTTAAAATTAGGATAATAAAGGTGATCATGCTTGCAATATCTACAGAACATTTAAATAGCTTGCTAAATAATATTCATTATCAAAAGTCATAAAAATGATGAGAACGTAATACTTCATGGTTTGCATTTGAAGCTAAATTCCAGTAGCCCCGAAAATAATGATAAATCAGATGTAAAAAAATAAAATACATATTGTGCACCGTGATTTTGATATTCTGCCATATTGACCACCTGTAAGTTATACCTTATACCTAAATGCCATTCACTATAATTATACATTTCCTGCTTAATGCTCAGCTACAACATCTGTTAGTCTATTGGAATCATATTCCTGCTTCACTGGGGTGCGAAGGACAGAGTGGCTCCTTGGATAACCTTCGCTACTTCAGTTCTCATTGCTCTCAAGCTGTAAATAATATATTCCTCATGCCAGGACGTCCACAGACGGCTGCATTTGGATCTTAATAGTCTAGTCTGAACTTGTGCTCAGGGCTTAAGTCCAAAAATAAAGAATGATAGCACAGCTAGAGGTGAGAGGACAGAGTGAATATCACTTTAAACTGTTCTTGTCATTTTAAGCAATACAGTGAAAATTAATATGCAGTAATGATGTACTTATAATCATTTTCATGATACTTCTGCCTCAAGGTTTTGATCACCACACTTCATATGCAAGACACTCTGGGCATTTAACCTTTTTCTCAATGTGCTTCAGCTTCCTCAGTAATCCTGTCATCATCTACAGCTCTGTTCATCTTTCTTGACACATTTGTTTACAGATTTCTTCCAATTATTTAAAACATCTAAATTTTGTAGAACAGGCATCATAGAACCATTTTATGAATGTTTTTGCAACAAACTGACTTTCTATTATTAACATTATTGTCTTTATATTATTAGCAACAGCATTAATTGACTTCGACATCAAAATCACAATTTTGAATTTTAAAATCGCAGATGCTGATTTTTTGTATTTATTTATTTTTTAAATTATAGCCTACACTGTTAAATGTTATCTTAAGTTTTAATTGGGAAAATTTAGAGCTGAAAGATTGTTTTTATATTGAAATCACACTTTGAAGGGATGCAATTATCAGTTTGCAACAGTTGCAATTTTTATAACAGTCTACATTGTCAACTCTCTTGCTGTAACAAATTGAAAGTGAAAAAATTGAAGCTAATAACACAAAGCTTGTGAAGCACCGGTAGATGAGTGAGACCAATCAGAAATGTACTGTGTACATGAAAACAACCATATTTGACTGACAGTCTGGTGGGTTAACTGGCTACATTCAATCCTCAAGCCAGGAAAAAGTGAATACGCTCGTCTTTGTGGCCTAAATAAGGTATGGACCTCAGTTTACAGAAGCTTATTGCAATTTTAATCACAGTCACAATATTGGTCAGAAAAATCGCAATTGGATATTTTAACCAAAACGTTCAGGCGTAGTGAATTATAATGCACATTTCATTTCAATTTCTACATCATCTGGTCCAAGTGTTTGAGTTCTCAGTGTGTTGTGACAAACGATTATTCAGTATGTCATATTCAAATCGTATAATACAATATCTTACTTTTTCTTCTACTGGTATGGATTAAAATAAAAAATCTCCACTTGTTTCAGTTGTACTTAACTGTTCTGGAACAAAATCTTCATGCTGGACATTCAGGTCCAGTAAACAGTTCTCTAACCCTCCAGCATTTACATCAAGAACTCCATCCAAACCCCTTTTAAAGAGGGAAGCACTGCAAAAAAATGGTAATATCTAATATTTCTCAATAGATTACTTCATTTACAATGGAACTTTAAAATGTTCTTTATTTATGCATGTTACAATATTTGGTTGATTTCCTCAATAATTATTTGTCTAAGTATAACCTGTATTTGTCTCATTTGTTCAAAGGGGTTGTCTTTATCTTTTAGGACTTTTATTATATTTTAGGACTTATTTAAACAGACACCTAGACAATTCTAAAGCAAACTTTCAACCACTTTGTTTTTAGATATGTTTTACTTGCTGTATTTGTTTTAGCAGATACTGACTGATAATTTTGCATATTTCTTGAAACAAGCAAAATGTTCTGCCAGCATGTTGAGTTTTGTTATTTCTCTTCAAAGGTAAGAAGTTACATAATCTTAGAATACTCTTATAACAACCTCAAAATTTATTTAAGCAGTAAAGATCCAAAAACGAGACAAGTCAAAGGAATTCAGGCAAAACTCTACCAACAGTTTAAGATGTAGCAGGTAGTCATGATATTACTATTTCTTAATAACGTAATTGCAAATGTTAAGCATATTTCTTCAACTTAAGAACTTTTTTTACATTCAGAACTAGAAAAGAAAGACATAATGGTGATTTACTGGATTGTCCAGAGGTTTGGAATCACTGCTTTCAATAGTATAAAACAAGTCAGCTGAAGGTACATGTATAAACTGACTCAGTCATGATGATTACAGTATTGTGACGTCCCACCACTGGTTTGCTCTGGGAGGGAGAGTGGGAGGTGTGGCCATACAGAGGCTCTCTGGAGGTGCCACTGTCCTGTTAAGGAAAGACTATAATGTGCACAGGTGGTTGGGTGTTAATTTGGGATGTAACGTTTGTGTTATGTTTGTTGTTCCGTGTTGAGCTTTTAGGTTGATATGGGGTGGGGGTTAAAGGTGACCTTCTCTGTTGTCCTGCTGCTTACTGCTGTTTAATAAAAGAGCATTTGCCTGTATGTGCAATGTTTCCTGTGTCTTCTTTTTTCTGTGCCAGTTCCATAATGTATTATTATTATTATTATTATTATTATTAAATATACTTATTTATATTTATATATAATTATATATACATATTATTCATCACCTTCTTGAGCCCCCCCCCAAAACTTGAATGTGGTATGCAACTTTTGAATTGTAGCATTCCTGGTGGCCAGTCCAGGGTGCTTCCTGCCTTCCGCCCAATGAGCATGGGGACAGGCTCTGTATCTCCCACAACCCAGAGGGATAAGTGGCTCAGAAGATGAACGAATGCATGAATGGTAGTCTAACTCATAATTGATGAAAGATACTGGAGACCAGTTAGCATTGTCTACTGCCTTTCATCTGACATTAGCATTTTCTAAACTAAGTATTTCTTTTACATGCCTCTTTTTGGGAAGTGTCTGTGATGCCAGCAGAGTGCTCCTTCTGGTGACCATGTATATGACCTAGAAATCAATCTGCTTTCTCAAATATTTACTGGGCTGCTTGTGGACAAACTATTCGCTACACCAAATCAGGGCAATATCTGTTCTTCAATGAGGGAAAGTTTCTGGTCCAACGCATTCACAAAACGTAATACATAAACTCAGCATGTGGTTAAAAACTCAAGAACAGGAGGATAATGTTCTGTCTGCTTTTATGACTGTGTAATTGTTCTAGATAACAGTAGCAGCTTTTAAGAAGGGGGGGGGGTGAACCGGCCTGTAAAGACGTAAATTACTTGGTGCTTGGACAGCTTTATGTCCGACTGATTCCAGGGTAAAACTGTGGGATGGACTGCACCGATTTAAACCATTATTGTCCACTCGGCTACAAATGCCTCTCCTAAAAATAGACCTACACTTTGAGCAAAAATGCAAGATTTATAGCGTTAGCATTCTGAGCGACTCTTCGCCCAGCGTGAAGAAGAACCTTCAGCAGATTTGAGCAGATTTTCAGGCACGAATTGCGTAAAGGTGAAAGGGAAAAACTCTCTTGCTCCTGCTAATCCATCCTGCTGGAACGCTACCACCATAGATGGATGTCGGTAAAACTGTTTAACGTAATTTAGCCAACAAGTCACTTTTCTGCCCACTGACTTAGATGTACAGCCACTGGGCATTGTGTAACAGCAGTTTGTTACCGAAGGAAAAAAATGACTGACATGACGGTATGTGCCTCCCCGAAAGGCTAAAGTTAGCATGATGTTTCCCTCATCCAGCTGTGATCTGTTTCCATTAGCCGCTGTCTATTACTGCTGTCTGGCACTAAGTGCCTGCGAGGCTTTATTGGGGTTAAATAGGTCTTTGACTGGTCATTCTTCTGGCCTGACAGGTTTGACAGGCTGTAAGTGCGACGTTGGGAGGCCATCCCGTAGAGCGAAAACGCTGCTACATGAAACACAAACATAGCGTCCAAGACCTCACAGCCAGGGAATATCAAACATAAACTCTTAAGTGCCTGGAGCCCCTGTGGTGTTACCATGCGTCCAGCTCAGTTTAGGCCTTAAGACCAGCACTTTACAACCCTGAAGTAAACAGTCTAATCATAATGGCATGGGGTGGTGTGAAGGGTACACAAGAGAGCTAGCATATATCTCTTCTGAGAGGATCACGCAGAAGTAATTGTTGCAGTTGGAGCTTGTTGTGCAGCGTAATCTGTGGCCATTCTGTTTTAAGCTATCCAGCAAGACTGAATGTAAAGAGTGTCTCACTACATCAGCGGTGTGCCTGCAGGAGATGCAGTACTGTGCAAAAATCAGACCTCCGTCAGGTACATCTTTCACCTTCATCCCGCTCTTTCCAGGATGTGATATCTTTCCTTGCCTCCAAAGTTCAGCTCTAGAAGTCTGCTTTTCACCATCCAACTCATCTCAGATGCATTCAGTGATCCTGGACTCTGGGCTGGTCAGTCCATTATTCTGGGAAAACCAGAAAACCTCTTGCAAATTTTAGTCTGATTGCACTTCTTTGCTGTCCTGATCAGGGTGGTGCCATTCAAACTCAGCGGCTACTTTCTGTGGACTTTGGCTTGCAGCTGTTCGAATTCTCTGATGAAAGGTTCTGGGAAAGGGACCTTTTGATGTACACTGCTGCGATTCGGGACGTAGCATGACTTTAGAGCTTAAAGGAGCAAAAGATGATGCAACATGTCAACTTCATACTCCAGGCAATAGAGGGGCAACTTATTACCAGAAAGTTGTGGTGTCCACCAAGCATCTGCATTTACTCTTTTTTTTTTTGTTGGCCACCTGTTCTTAAATGACCTAACTGGGAGCTAAACCTTCATGCTTGACTGATGGAAAAACGGTTCAACAGTGACTCAGTATTACCTCTTAAAGTACAAAGTGGTAGTATGAAACGAGATGCTAGATATTTCTATAACATGATACATAGATGTCTTTGTCATACTGTCAAAACAGTTATGTCTTCATGTTCTGTTGGTAATTTTGGTTATTGTTAGAATGCTTAGAACTAAAAATATTGCATATTGGTCCTTTAAGTGTTGTACAGCCATGTAGATCCTCACTGCAATGCTCTAAAATCTGGTGTAAAGCCTTCCTAGAAGAGTAGACTGACTTTGGCAAAGGGGCAGGGGCTTCCTCGATTTCAGAAGAACGCTGAATGAGAAGGTGTCTACAGACTTTTGGACATATGTTGTGTATTTATTGGTGTTAGTAAGGCTAGTGTTAGTGCTGACTCAGCACTAATACTAGTACTCAGCATAATTCATAGTAATTAATTGTACAATAACAGAGATACTATAGATATTTTTTTTTTCATAAAGCAGTCTTCATTTGAAAATCCCATAGAACGTTTTTTTATAAAAGCATGGTTCTAATGTAGTCATCCTGTCCAGCTTTACAAGTGCAGATAATGAGTAGAAAGAAATGTAGATGAATCTAAATGAAGTCACAAGATATCTATAAAAAAACCTATGAATACATCTTCACTCTTGAATAACTTTGTGCTGTTGCCTAAATATTCAAAATATTGACGGTAGCATCAAAAACTTCATTTAGTATTATTTCTGCACTGCTTAGGTGGTGACCACCCAACTTATATGTAAGTGTGTGTGTGTGTGTGTGGTCACAACTTAAACAATGCAGGACATGGCTACTCATAGACACGGCAAGTCATGGAAGGTTCTCCTTATAAAGATGAAGACATCAAACTATAAACTAGCACTCATGGAATTATGCAGTCCTCCTTAAAAACCTCCAAAATGGAATTTTACAGGAGGACAAAACAGCTTTCTTAACCTGCAGTGGAGGCTGATATACCAAGATTTATTTCTAAGCAGTTTTGTACCAATTATATGGGTCTGTCCATTATGAATATTCACTAAACTGAAAGAGTAACTAGAGCTTTTAAATTGTGCTTAAAAAGAGAAGTTTTTTTGCACAACAGAATATATATTAAAAGGTGGAGATATGGCACAAATATAATACTGTGATACATCCAGAGTATATGTGGTATATCAGGATATGAATAGTTATTAAGTGCAAGACTATAGAGTCTTTAAGATAACCAACAACATCAATTTAGTGTGTATTAAGAGTATGTTAACCTGATGTACAGGTTGTAGAGTTTTTGTGGAAATGCACTTTGTTTCCATCTGTCATCCTTGTTGAAGACATACTTTGATCAGAATTCCATCTGCATTCCAGTAAAACTTTCAAATCTTTCAGAAATCAAGGACAAAAGTGGGGCAGTGGGAACCCCTGCCTCAGTCCTGTATGCTTATCAAATCAGATCTTTATTTGCGCAGTTTGTCATTTTTGCCCTTGTTGTGATCTGCAGTGATTGGCGGTCCGCCCCCAGAGGCCTAAAAGCTGTCGTAATGGAAGTTTAACGTGGCCACAATAAGAAATAGCCACAGGGCCCGGCTCTTCCTTTGATCCTGGGAAAAAAACTATCTAGGGCCTTTATTTTAAAGTTGCCTACAAAGTTTTTTGACGTCTGATACGGTTTACTTGCCTTGGTAACAAAGGAGAATTTGCTTTGTGTGTCAGTTTTAATGGTGCCTGCCTACAGCACATTCTCTTTGATAGAGCAGAGGAAAATGGACGGGTTTGCTCTTATTAACGGCACGGCTGTCCATCAAACTTGTGATGTTTCAGCAAATCGTCTTCGTGTGTCCCCTTGAACGAAGCATCATATGTTAATACGAACTTGTGCTCATTTGCATATAAATACAGGAGAGCCGAGGTTGTCATGTGCTGATGTCTCTGCTGTTAGTGTCTGGCTGAAGTAATACTCTTTTAATAAAGCATGTTAATTAACAAGAAGTTTTTGGTTCTGAATAATAGATTTGGAAGTTGTACTGGAGTACATATTTGTTTAAAGACAAAGGAAATGCTAGTCATTAACAGAGATGGCAGGGATGGCAGAAGTCTTGGTTATGAGTTGAATTGAATTCAGTTATTTGCTTCAGTGGTGGCGGTGCAGAAGTTGATTTCTTTATAGTGGTGGTGATGGGAACCAGGGGTCCCAATGTCTACAACACAAATATAGCCAATTTTTTACTGATACTTCTTGATTGTGCACAAGGCGAGGTATTCAATATTATTAAACTGCTGTCTATCAGCTGATGTTTTTCCAGATGTTTTTAAGACAGAAGAAGAAAATAGCATGGATCACACTGTGCTTAGTAATCTTATTTGCATTTAAAACGTTGCATTTTGAAATAAGAAAGCTGATTTAAAACAGTTATAAAAGTGCATTTCCTAAAAAAAAAAGAGGGATTGCGCAGCTTTGGCTTTTTGCTAGCCAGTTGCTAATGTGTTGCCAAAAATGAGTGTGTAGAATGAATAAACGCTGCATAGAGGAGTGTGGGTCAGTATGTCTGTTAATTAGAGTTTGGGTAAACTTGCCGTCATTGAGTACATGCAGTTCATGCAGTTTGGTGGCTGTAGGTTAAAGGAAACAATAAGGTTTAAATGGGGGTGAAAAGGAATGCGACTCTATGGGAGAAACAATGAAAGGAGAAAAAAAAAGATGAACAGACGAGTGCAGGTTGAACCAGTATTGAATTTGTGCTTGGGGGTCTACCCTGAGAAAGTGCTTGCATAACGGTGTCTGTCTGTTGAGCAGAAGTACAGTAGATGGAAATAAAGTTTTTCACCTCATTCATTCTCAAAGGGAAAAACTGAATTTTATATATAACAATTTAACAAAGTTTTAATAAAAATCGCATGTCTGGTCAAACAGCTGTATACAAGCACAACATTCCCCATCAGACCTAATTCCTGTGTCGGAACGGTGTTGATATCTTGAAAACTGCAGGACTAGTTAGAGAACAAAAGTCTCTTGACGAAGAAAAAGAAGATGAAGAGGAAGAAGAATATCATTTGTATAACAACAGTGTTGTGCAATCACAAATTCAATGATTGTTTGGTATCTAAGAGCTTCTTATAAAATTTCCAGTCTGAATTTTTCTCCAATACAATTTTGCATAATACAGAGACAAAATTGGTCTGTGTTGGGAATGACCTGAGACTTTTTGCTAATTCACATAAACCATCCATCCTGGTCCCACTGGACCTAAATGTAGCTTTTGACACAGTTGTTCATGAGATTCTGATTGAAAACTAGGTTGGCATCTCAGGGACTGTCTTAGAGTGAATTATATCAATTATATGTGATGCACAGAAAGTGTTTCATTGTGCTGGGAAACCCATTCATCTGCAAATTGTATATTGGAGTTCCACAAGGTTCTGTTATAGGGCCACTACTTTTCTCATCTGTACATGATTCCCCTGGGAAATGTGGGCAGGAAAAATGAACTAAATTTCCATAGCTCTGCTGATGACATTTTGCTAATGGCAATTATATGTTTCCCTGCTGTCTGAAAGTCAAGGCTCAGTTGACAGGCTAACAAATTGTGTGTCAGATATTTCCAAATGGATGTCAAAAAATGATCTGCCGCTTAATCGGGACAAAACTGATGAGAGGCTGATTCTTGGTACAGGGTCTCACAGAAAACTGATTTGTGAAAAATTAGGTCCTTTGGCATTATAAGTTAAACCCTGAGAATCATCAAAATTAATATGTGACAGAATGTTTCACAATGAATGCTAGGCCAAAATGACAACATCCACAATATACCACCACAAAGAATATTGTTTATCATGGCAGTAAAATATTGTCATATTGCCCACCCTTAATGATGAATGCTGTAATAAACTGACGTTGGAGATGTATTAACACAAGGCTGATTTTTAGCCACGCTTGATGGTGTAATCCATCATTATAGAGAGAAAACATTGTCATACTGCCCACCCCATGTCTGTATCTCACCGGAGTTGGGCAGCTTTTGAGTTTTTGGGATTTTATGGTACAGGAAACGCTGATTCGGATGGCTCTAGTCATAAATATGTCATAAGTCATAATACTAAATCAAATTCTGACAAGAATTAGATTATATAATATATAATAAGAATTAATTATAGGAAGGAAATTGCATGCATTTTTATCCATGCACACACACACACACTTACGCATGCAGTCTGAAGGCTTCAGCTGAAGTGTGCGTTCGTGTGTGCTTTTTACCTCAGACTGCGTTAGCCACTTTGATTTCATAACTCCTATATGTAAAAACATCCTTGCCATTTTTACAATACCCCCTTGTTTATTTCAGGATTTAAAAATGCTGAATTTTACTGCTTATTTTCAAGAAATTCATCATTTGGACAGTCCACCCAGCTACAGATAAAACAAAACAGATGCACTTTGTGAAGAGAGACGTAACAAAGTTATATTACACTAAGCAGGTCTAGTGTTTTTCCTGGAGAAGTTAGATAACGACGGTGAATGTTATGGTACAATAAAACATTGCCAGTGTTCTTTACTTAAACATTCTCAAGTGGGTGAATGCATAAATCTTTTGCAATTGCATTACAATGAGCACAACACAACATACAGATAATAAAACAAACAGCAGAGTAATGCATGGCATAAGTCATATACCCTGTACTGAGTGAATAGCGCAGCATGTTTGTATAGTCTTTGAGTTCAGTGTGCTCAATGTGTTTGCGCTGTGCATTGTCCGGGGCTGCACAGAAATTTTGAGGCAGGTGGTCAGCATTTTGAAGGTACTTGACCAGATATAATGATATTCTACTGTACGCACATGTTACTGTGATTGCAAAGAGAAGGAGGAAATCTTTTGAAGTCTGAATTTTATACATATATGTATATACGCTCACTCTCTCTCACTCGTCTTCTAAACCGCTTAATCCTTCTGGGTTACTTGGGGTGCTAGAACCTATCCAAGTGTTCATTGGGCAGAAGGCAGGAAACACCCTGGACATGCCGCCAATCCATCGCAGGGCAGACAGACAGACACACACACACACACACACTATTACTTATAGTGTATATATAATGTTTTATGTATTTTATATATATATTACCACATCATTTTTGCAGTGCAGCTTTGTGATAATCTTTGGGGATATTTGGCTTCAGCTATCAACTTTGTTTATCAAACTGTGTTCCTTGGTATGAAGAGCAGGTTTTGTTCAAGGGGACTTGGGGATGAAATGGGTGGGCTTCGTTATTATTCTCAAGTTTTACACTGATTACCAGTTCGGCCAAATTCAGAGAAGTATCGATCCTGGAAACCGAGAATGCCAATACCATGGTTCACATGCTAGCTACCGAGTGGCATGTACATGTGCACCAGAAGATGGAGCTTACCTGAAGCAAGGAACATGAGGGTGGTATGGGATTATTTCATATTTCTTACAGTTATTAAAAAAATTATGAAGAAACCCTTACACAGTTGTATCGACATATTGTGAAAAGCTGGTTGTCCCCAGACGTTTTACAGCCTGTGTGGGTGATGAGCAACAGATCGTTACTTGGTGTGTGGTTCTCTGTGTGGTCTTCCTCTCTTGTGTTGAGTATTTCTGTTATACGATGGTGTGGATGCTACCAGTGGTGCAGCGGTTTCAGTGAAAGTGACCATTTTGAGTAATGACAGTGGGGCTCTGCAGTTTTACTGTGGAATAGAGTGAGCTGAGTCAAATTGCTTTTGCACGCCATATATGAGGAAAGTTTTTCAATCCTCCATCCTCAGAACTCAGTGATTCGGTTGCTGGATGACAGACATTCTAGTCCTTCTTCACATACCACCGTAGAGGTGCTCTCGGTCCTGGTTTTGATCAGCAAGCCGTTTTGCCAGAAGCAGAAAAAAGGGATACAGTTTGTACTGGTGATTTCTACATGGTACTACATGAGCCATAACAACATGAGGAAGATGTACAGTCTGTGCTGTTGATAGTGGTTAGGTCACATCTTTGGGGCACAGTGTTACTGTCTGTGCCTGAAAAGTTTAAATCTATAAATATGTAATGTGTGTGTGTGTGTGTGTGTATGTATATATATATATATATATATATATATATATATATATATCACACGTGTGATTTGTGACAACAAACCGTTCATCTTGGCTCTGACCACAGTGCCTCCACCTCCATCTTTGGTCATTGCTGCCAAGACAAAAGTGGGACTCGTTACTGAAGATGACTCGCTGCTATTCTGAGTCACTCCAGGACCGTCTGGCACAACACCATTGCAGTCTTTGGTGACGCTGACGTGGTGTTAAGGGCAGTTGTCATACGGTCTGCGTGCATGTAGTCTAATAGTCACTAACAGGATGACTCATGAAGGGCATCACTGCTTGCTGAATGTGCCCAATCGTGGCTGTTGGGTCAGTCAGGTACAGCGATAAGGCCCGTCCTTGCTTATGTCACATGCAGCTGAGCGTGAAACTTGAATCATTTTCATGTCTCATTCCTGTCAGTTAATTCTTTCTGGGTGCAGTTATTTGTGCAGCTATTCTTTTGATGATGAATGTAGTACAGTTGATATATTTAATCTTGGGTGTTTTGTGTTAGTTTTCTGCTGACACTAAAAAATTAATAGATTGTGTTTAAATGGTGTTTTGACTAGAACTTCACGAATAAGTACTGTCTCACTTTTGCACAGTACTGTATGTGTCAGTAGATGTCATGTCATCAGAAATGGGGCCGGTTATAATTATCAGCTGGAATTCCAATACTGGACCAAGTTTTCCAATTCGTCAGCAAATAATAAATTGGCGACTGATATATGCAGCACTCCTCCGACGCTCCGTTGTCTCTTTTGGAGAGGATCTCTGGGAATTGCTAGTCTTGCGAATCCCAAGCAGTGAGTCTCCTGTTTCCGTGACGACGCCAACTCCACCACCGCACCTGTCAAAGCAGCGTTTTTTTCCCTGAGCATGACCTTCTATAGGTCGCCGCATGAGGTGAGACTCAATTTGTAAGGTTTTGATTTGGAGCTCAAAGGAGTCAGGCGTGAGGGTGTGTGTGTGTGTTCTTTTGCTGCTGCGTTGAATGCTCTTTTCCTGACACCCCACAAATTACCTGCTCTGGCCAGCGGCCCCAGACCAGGTGAGACATCACCTCACGCTACACAGCACGGCTGGATGAGGCCAATCATAACATTGGAACAGAAAGTTTCAAACAGCATGAATGTCCAGCTAGCGTCTGATGGAGGTCTGGCCTGCCTTCAGTGTCCTCTAGGTCTTCCCCTGCTGTAAATCTGCTAATAGTTAGATTAGACATGTTAGACCACACCTGGTTCAGTCTAGATCAGGACTGTTAATGTGGTGTTATATGGCTTTAATGCTTTCTTATACTGACAGATGAATAAATGTGCACTAGGGCTGGGAACTCTATATTTTGATAATTGGTTACTGGTGTGAATTAATGGGCTGGTTAAGTCAGCTGAAATTCCTGTAAAGTCCTGTAAATGTGAAGAGCTGTAACAATAAACTGTTTGGCAATGTTATGACAGTATTGACGCATTGTTCACCAAGAGCTGAATTTCCACCACAGTAAAAAAAATCATGTGCTGCTCAGTTTAAGCTAGTGGCTCACAACTCCTGTCCTGGAGTGCCAGTGTCCTGCACTGTTTAGAAGTCCCTCTACTCAAACTCATCCACTAAATCTGGAAATTAACAGATATGTTGCATCAGGTGTGATGAAACAGATGCACTACCAAACTGTGCTGGACCCTAGCCCTCCAGGACCGGAGTTGTGCACCCTTGGTTTAAGCCAGTGGCTTAACAGCTGTGAGAACCCTTGAACTTGGCTAAGGGTGGGAATTACCAAAAGCCCATGATGTTATTACAATATGATATTACTGTGATTTTAAACACATTATGTTTTTCTAAGGAAACTCTGTCAACATCTGTTATATCTAATGAGATCAAGCTTTTAGTCTGTTGATCTCACTTCAATTATTTTTATTGCAGCAAATTGGGATTGTAAAGCAGATAGCGTAACTAACACCTGTCATAAATAACAAAAAAAACCCCAAAAAAAAACCATTGAACTCATCCAGCAGGGACGCTCTAAATCTCCAGCAGCACTGCTGTGTCTGATCTACTCACACCAGCACAACACACACTAACACACCACCACCACCGTGTCACTGCAGGGCTGAGGATGATCCACCACTTACATAATACCAGCTCTGTGGTGGTCCTGTCGGGGTCGAAGTATGGAGACAATCAGATGGACTACAGTCTGTAATTGTAGAACTACAACGTATATATATATTGCGATGTAAAATCCTGCTTTCTGATTCTAAGCTACATGACATTTGATTTATGTTTTAAATGTTTTTTACTTTATTTACATATTTGTATTAGTGGGTCACAAATTGCACCCCACAAAAATCACCCACTCAGTTTTTGTAGCACCTCATTTTTGTTTGCAGTGAGAAGATTATATTTAGCTTTTCTATTTGCCAGCCAACGATTAAGCAGTAGTGAAGTAGAGCGGTGGTTTATTCGTAGTTTATTCAGAAACTCTGCAGCAGTCCTGCCGTCAAGAACATGTAGACAGGCGATCACAGGTGAGGAGCATTACGCTGCTGTAATTATTCCTGTTCGTTTCAGTCCTGAGCAGAGGAGAAAAATAGAGCTACCATCTCATACGTGCAATTAGTTTGGTGACAGAAGTTGTAGTTCCGCCTGCAGATCCTGTTGGAGCATTTTGCAGAGGTTGTGATTTGAAGAGTGCATTTTCTCACTGCATCTGACAGCTCTTTTTATGCCAGTTGAAAAAGAACAGGGCAGATTGAGGAATGTGATGCTTCTGTATTAGTGGGGTTTCCAAACTTGAGTGAAAATAAGGCCTCCTGTTCTAGAAGACTTCAGATATTTAAATAAGAAAAGGATGAAATGTCTGAAAGGAGTGTATTTAATTTCTTGGTATCACTTTAGAATAAAGGTCTATTCACACCAAGTACAATTTTTTTGGACAAAAGAAACAGGTGCAGATTTTTTTTATGTAGTCGTCCCTTCACACCATGTCTGATTGATTGTTTTTTGTCTAAACACTCTGAAAACAGTTTAGTTGTGGAGCTTTTCTCCTAACCCTTTAACTTCCTGCTCAACTTTTTGGCAGAGCACATTTTGAGTCACTGTATTTTAATAATGAAGGTGTCTAACTTGACTCAACCTGATCGTGCCATCTCTACCAATCGGCAGAGGAATGTTAGGCTAAAAGAATCCACTAGAGGTCACTAAGTCTTTAAATGGAGGTGTTTTTAGTGTAATGCGTTATTATTATTATTCCCCCAAACAAACAAACAAACAAACAAAAATGTCTGGTCTCTTTATTCTTGGTAAGGATGTTAAAGGGTTAAGCATTGAAACTAAACTGTACGTAAACTGGGAACATCCAATTCTACAAAACAGTCAACAGCACTGCATTAATATACATGTGTTCTTTTCAAAAGTTGACAGGTAATTTTTTTTATCCATAAAATCGGAATCTGTGTGAATAGACCTTAAGACTTATGAAGGGTTAAAATTAGTTTATTAATAGTTATTAGTTAGGTCATGGACAGTTTATAAAGTATTAATAAGCAGTTTTAACACCTTAATAAAAAGGGCAGTTCTATCTGATGAACATGCATGAAAGTGATTACACTGACATGTCTAATGCTGACTGATGCAGAAGACAAAGTAATATCTGTAACCATCAAAATCTGAGCTTTACCAGTACAAACAAGTGTGGCTTCACAACAGTGCATTGCTGCTTTGTCTATTTATGTGTTGTAACTGCTCATTAATGCTTTTAAGGTGTTTATGACCTAATTAAGAGCATTTAGAAAAATACATTTTAAACCATTTACAAACCCTTAACAAGGGTAGATACATACATACATTTGAAACCATTTATGAACCCTTTATAAAGCCTTACTCTTGAGTGGTACAGATTTCTCTATGGAGTTTGAATGGGGTGACAGAGTTTTTTTATCAGAATCAGATTTTAACATAACAGCTGTTCCACAGGCCACCTTTTATGTTTTATTTGTATTTAAATTTAGCATATAAGCAGTAATTGTGAATTAAATGTGCAGGATTGTTCTCTGTAGAGGAAGTGTTGACTTATTTTCACACAGCATTTCACAAAGTCATGTACTGGCACCAGGAGCGCTCCATCCTCTGCATGCAACTGTATGTGCAGAGTCTGAGGAAACACAATCAATTATTCTTTACAGTGTGTTACAGAAACATGTGTACATATGTACATGGTAGAAATGCCTTATGACAGAGAGGAGTTATGAGCAGTAGGTTATAGTGTTTTATACAATGCAGTATGGAGAGTTTTGTTTAGGAATGGTTTGATATTGTTCATATATAAAACTATATTTCTACAGTGCTATGAAAAAGTCCACCTTTGAACAACTGTCATTCCATTTCCCAATTATGTAATACTACTTACTGCTGCTAATGATGACCTTGACCTTTGACCTTTCTTCTCTCTAGGTATGAGCGCTGGGTAGGGTTCCCAGGTAGTGCACTTATGCTATATATATCTGTGTATTATTCTCTGTAGGTAGCAACACTGGCCCTTGTTCGGGCAGTGTCTGAGCTCAGGGTGAGTTTTAGACTCA
This sequence comes from Semaprochilodus insignis, assembly GCA_034552555.1. NCBI lineage: Eukaryota > Metazoa > Chordata > Actinopteri > Characiformes > Prochilodontidae > Semaprochilodus > Semaprochilodus insignis. Next base: position 4,562,001 of record CM067491.1, on the reverse strand, counting down.
AAACTTACTTATACTAGCTGGGAAACATTATCCAACAGAACGCTAAGCACGGTTGTAAGACGCTCTGGATAAGAGCGTCTGCTAAATGCCATAAATGTAAATGTAAATGATAGTAATAAAGTTTATTATACTTATTATTAACTCTAATCAGCCCCTATAAATACCTGTTTTAGCTATTATGGACTGTTGTATTTGAAATCGACATATGCTCAGGCTGTCCATGGGGTTTTTTCAAGCTTTCATAAAGCTTAAACCTCTTTTTTAAACCCATACACATTCACTCTCACACACACACCTAGGGGCAAGTTACTATTCTCATTCACCTGTCTGCATGTCTTTGGACAATGGGAGGAAACTGAGGCACCCAGAGGAAACCCATGCAGACTCTGCACAGAAAAGACGCTGGTCACTCGGGGGGGCATCAAACCCAGACACTTCTTGCTGTGAGGTGACAGCACTACCCACTATGCCACTGTGTCGCCCCCCAGCAAGGCTTAAATAAAAAAAAATAATAATAAAAAAGACAGAAATGTAATCAAATACAGCTGAAATGGCCTGTAATACCTGTCTGAACTCTACCCTAATATTCTAATGAGGGTATGTGATTGACAGCCCAGTGCTCTCACTCTGCTGGATGTCCAGGGAATTCTGGTGCGGCTGGTTGAACAAACAAATACATGAATCAACGCTCTTGATAGCTCAGTTATGCTTGCTAGGTTGGCTTTCCCCAGTTGTTAGTTCTATCTCTGTAATATTTTTTTCCGATTGTAAAGGCCACTGCACCCTAAACACGGCATGCCGCAAGGTGCTGTGCTACGTAGCGTTGTGTCCTGTAGCATAATGTACCATCAAATAGCAGAGCATTGCTACAGAAAGCCAACCGGGAGAGCTTATAAACTCCTGGTTTGTTTTTTTTTGTTTTTTTTTTAACACTGTACTCCTTTAGTCACACTTGGTATCAGTTTACTATGTCTTCACCAAATGTTTTCATGCTTAAACATACAAGCAGAAGAAGGCTGGGCTAGTAATGTTAGCTGAGGTAACTTAACATTAACATATCTAAAGGACTGGCTGCCTTTTCCTGTGTAAATTTTAATCCAGCTACTTGAGCTCTCTGTGGTAATGGGAAAATACAACGTGGTGCACTGTTTAATCCTGACGAATTGAACCGTGCAATTAAGTGCTGATGCACTGTGTCAACGCGAGTGTGTGTACGTCCATTAAAATAAGGGCGCACAATGTGGCGCAATGCATCTGGTTTGTGTTGGCCTTTACACTGAGAGGCTATAGGGGAACACAATTTTGTTGAAGCTGTGTGGGCGGTACAAACTACACCTGCCAGGCGTTTGGAGAGGGTGGTTTCCCTGAACGGACGGACCAGTGGATGTCCTTGTTAGGTTAGCTTTCGCTTGGCTGTTAACTGTCTTTGTACGTTTTCATGACACTAACATATAGAGCACATACGAGAACAGAGTGTTGAAAAGCTGTGTGCTGTGTGGACGGGACAAACCACATCAGCCTGATAATTAGAGAGGGTCCCTGACGGACCAGTGGATGTTCTTGCAAGTTTAGCTTTTGCTTGGTTGTTAGCAAAGTTTTTATGACTCTAACACAGAGAGACCATGGAGTAAAAGAGTGTGGTTTATGGATGGGACAAACCATATCAGCATGGTAATTGGAAAGGAGACAGCTTACATAAGCACTATCCAAAATTACAACTGGCCAGTTTACATGAAGAGAGGAGAATGTTGGCAAAAACCATTGGACATTTAAAGTTATGCACAGAACATACTTTGTACGTGTATATTGTGTGCCCACAAGAGCAACATTAGCCTACTTAGATGTAGGGCTGTACCCGACTCAGAATTTTGTCAGTCGAATCGGATTCGCCCGTCCTGGCCGACGATGCGACTATTCGTTCATGTTTTTTTTTTTTTCATATACATTATCTAGTAATCAGTAAATCAATTGGCATACGTTTCAGATCTGATGTCCTCATTTAGAAAGTCAGCAGAGTCACAGGAACATATTTTTGAACTAAAAGAGATGCAGCATATGATGAACGATCTGGAGGCTGATTTAATTACAGAATATAGCGTCCGGCAGCAAGCAACGTATTTATGCTAAAAATTAGCGCTTATAGCCTGACTTTTTAATTTCACTTTTAACAGCTCCTTCAGTAGTATGACCCTTCGTCTTTCATCTCTCATAAATAATAAACTGCTAAATAAAACCAAATTAGTCAACATTTAAATTATTTTTAGATGAAAATGAGAACGGTAGACCTGAAACAGTTTAATTATTATATCACCTGCACTGAAATAATTATTTCTCGTTTATCGGCAGGCATATTAAGTGACTGTACTTATCTTTAAATAAGAATAATCTTAGCTGTAACCGAATAAATAAAAATCTGTAATTTAGGTTCTAAAATAATGGAATTATAATAAAACAAACATCATTCTTCTTTTTTTTCTTCACCGCAAACAGTCATTATGTCTAAAACTAAAGTCAGCTCACTGGTTTGAAGCGGTGTTCGATGTCTGACTAAATGACGAGCAGAATTGGGTTTGATTTGTTTGGATTCTCTTCTTCAAAAGCTCCTCCAGACTTTCTTCTGAGACATCGTTCCACCCGTGTTTCTCAGCTTCACAGCTTTAGCTCCCTTCAACGGTGAACCGCCAGCGCACGTTGTCACGTGGAGTTAATTTTTTAGCAAGCGTGCGTCATAGCCCAGTTAGAACTTCAATATATAGTTATTATTCCCCTTTTAATAATTATTAAAATGTCTTTTTAAATGCTTAAAGTTCTTGTGCATTTTGTAAGCTTCTGTCTGTTTTACGAAAGAAAAAAAAACTCGTCACTGTTGTCAGTCGACTTGAAGGTTCTCAGTCGACTTAAAGGGTCTCCGACTGACGATTCGACTCGTCGACTTCTAGAGGGCAGCCCTACTAGATAAAATCTTGATTTAGGTTCAAGCTGAACTTTGCATGGCACATTGGTGCAGTATCCTCTGAAAAGGAAAAAGCTGTTGTAGAATGAATGAAATAGCTATGCTCTTCTTTTGCTAAGCTGCTGAAAAGGGCTAGCAGGAGTAATTGTAATTTTGAAAGCTACTTGATTTGCAAGGTTGTGTTAAAAGCCAAGAGTCCTGCCTGGGAATTCTAAGGCCCTGATGCTCACAACAGACCAATTTTATCGAAGTGACCTTCAAAGTATGACCTTTTTGAAGGCCATGTGATGAGTTTTCTCAATTGAAATGCATGTGCTTGAATGAACATAGTCTCAGCATCTCTGAAGTAGAGCTTCTGCTTGTATGTAGCACATAGAATATTCTATAGACTAGCGTGGGCAGAACATGAGGTGAAACTTTGTGTGCACTCACAGGCTTCACAGACTAAGATGAAATTCCCCAAAACCTAACCAGGCATACTAATTTCTTTTATTGCTAAAACATGTACAGATCATTGACAAAATGTGAATGTACTTAACATTTGAAGATATTATTGAGTAATTCATTTTGACTTAAATCTGTACTTTCCTTGTAAAACAAATCAGAATAATTAATTAGGTGAAGCAGCAGCTGACAGATTAATCTATCTGCTTGAGGCTCTGTAACTGAACATAACTGAAGCGTATGGAGTCGTGCTGTAAGAGTCCTCCATCTGCTTTAGTTTTGTAAGATCAGCAGCAGTAGCATTGTGCCAGCACATTTGGCAGGAAGAAGAGAATTCGAGGGTGAAATTATGTGCAGTAAATTCTGTTTGTGAAGGCCCGTGGATGCAGCCTGAATGCTCATTATTCAGAGATCCAGAGTGATTTGCTAATGCATGCTGGCTACACTAGCCACTACGCTAATGCTTTTGCTCCTTCTTGTACAGTCACAGAGATTCCTAATGCGTCATTGACCCTAGAAAAGAATTTGGCAAAATTTCAGAGTGCGGTTTGTGTGAATGGAGCAAACACATTGGGCCTTAAGGGTGTTAGCATGCTAGCTACTAAATCTTGTAACTGTAGCAGTACTGTCTCAAAAGCAAAAACTTTTCAAAGTCCAGTACTGGAGGATTATCAAACTAAGCAGTGTATATACAGCTCACAGGACCAAAAATGAGTCACCTAGCGTGTTTAAGGAGCTAGTAACTTACGGTGCACAAGGATGATGGAACTATAAACACCTGCGAAGAGGTGGTACAGTGCAGTGAATGTCTCATTCACTGTGTAGAAAATGGGTCGTAAAGCAGATCAAAGGTAAAAAGGAGTGATTGCATTTGGGCGTGCCAAAGACCATAGTGTGAAGGAAGTAGCTGAATCTGCAGGTGTAAGGAAGTGTACGGTCATACAGGTCTACCAGCATTGGCTAAAATCCCAGTCTACAGGAAATTCTACCAGGGAAGGCATCCACCAAATCCGGCCCAACTGTGCAATTATTTGATGCAACAGTGGCTGAACATTGATGTGGCTTACATCCAGAAATTTGTCCAGTCCATGCTAAATCCAATCACAGCTGTTGTTCATGGTTGTGGAGGTATTACACGCTGTTAGGTACATTTCAGTCACAGGTGACTCATTTTTTGTCCAGTGAGCTTCCCCAATGTCTCTTCCCCGATCGGTACATCCCCAATGTCAAAACAATATATTTGTCGTAATTACAAGGCATATCGAAGTTAGAGTAGCAGTATAACTCACCCCCACCATGAATTTGCTGTGACAAATTGCAAGAGCTTTACATTTGTTTCTCATCACAGTATTATTTCTGCATTGTAAATCTCAAGTGCTTTAACTATAAATGTAGATATGCTATGTGTCATGTTTCTTTTTTCTTTGAGGTTTTTATAATTTTATCAGGCTGGATTTTTTAAATTTGTTGCCAGGATGTTAGTTTCTCAGAGGTACACTTATTTCCCCCTTTGTTACTCTCCTTGCTAGGCTATATTCGAAACACAGCCTAACAAGCAGAGTAACAAATATGTGGAAATATACCAGGTCCACAATTATCACAAAAATCTATGGTTTTATTGCAGCCACCCCCCACTTCCCTGGAATTCACATAGTGCTCCAAATAATTAGAAACGCTGCTGCATTTCAGCTCACACCATTCACAGAAAGGGCAGCAGGTGGGAGAGATACCTGAAATGTGGTATTCTGTTCATATCAGGCAGCTCAACATGTTCCATTCAGTTTTTGAATAAGTGGACCTGTGAGCTCTGAAAACACTGCACTGTACATTACCGCAGCCTTTCAGGGTTTGACTTGGGCAGCCTTGCATTAGACCATTGTGTAATAGGGTTCATATGTCAGTTTGAAGTAGCGTATATACAGCCATGGTCCATTACTGTGACATGTCTTGTAGGCCACACAGTTAATAAATGATATCTTGCTCTGTAATGGGTCCTGCTGAATGCTTATGCTACTTTATACTGGTCAGCAAAACCTGCCTTGGTATATTCACCTATAGCTGGCCCTGTAGCACAATGTTATCACAAGGTTATCAGAGAACTGTATATATACACTATGTCATATATAATATGACATATTATATGTTTTTTTGTTTACTGATTTATTAGAGAATTTAATCATGGACATGCAGTTACATAACTAATCATATGTACTGTGCAAAATTCTGTGTGCGTGTCCCCTTTTCACCTTTATTACACTTTCCATTTTTTTTCAGGAGACTCACATTGTTGTCAGTTGTTCAGAGAAATCTGCAGCCACACCTCCAAAGTCTTAGAAGTTGGTTAGATTTTCTACTTCTCTCAACCCAAGAGATCCCCAAATCCCCAAAACACTGGTTTGTGGATTTTAGTCAATTTGGCACTTTCGAACATTGTCACCCAAATGTTTTGCAGTGCCAATTTCAGTACATCCTTACTCTGGGTCCTGTTTACCTGATGAGGACAATTTTTTGCTGTCTGCCAGGTCTTCATTGTGGTAATTCATAATTTCTAATGATCTTTTAAACCTCAACTTCTGTTTTTTCCCCCATTTTATTTCTTTTGGCTTTCTCTTTCTGGCAAGGGAATGATCAGATGTCTAACCTTCTGAATGAATAGCTTATAGTTAATAGTTGCTTTGAGTGGAAATGAATGAATGAAGTGTTCACAATTCATTTAATATCCACAATTGTTCACAATCATCAGGGAAAACGTAACATGGAGATTTAGACTGTCCAGAACTGTTTTTCTCTGGCTTTATCGCCATGCTAACCACAGTATTATTAGTTTGATCTCATGTGAAAGATTTAATGATGGCACAGATCTAACAGCTGACATGAGGAGGCGAGTTACATGTATAACAGCAGCCTGTTTACAGTGCTGTTTCAGATCTGTGTGCCCAGGAATGATGGTGTGAATATGAATGGGAAATGGATGTGTATTTAAAAGTGAAGGGCAGAAGGTGATTAATTCAAATAAATAAATAAATAAATCACTTTATTGTTATATCACATTTACACAGATGGTAATACGTGATACACACACACACACACACACACACACACACACACACACACACGCACACACACACACACACACACACAGATATTCTCAGGCCCAGAGAACTCAGTGACGTTTCTGCATAGAATTGAAATGCTGCTTTCTCCTGGCGTAATAGTTTCTAGCAGACAGCGGTTTTCCAAAGTACTCCCGAGTCCATGTTTAACACAGTGGCATGATACTATCTCAAGAAGTGCCGTCCGAGGATTATAAGGTCATGCACAGTGGGTTTCCGGTCTTACCCTCTCCGGATTCACCTTATAGTGGAATGTTACAAGTCAGTGCAATTTGAATAAGAGTGTAAACTTTTCACTTTTATTATGCCCTGTCTCCAGGCATCATATTCAGAACATTAATTTTAAAAAATCAGAATTTGCAAAATGCAATTAAATTAGGCAGGCAAACCATTAGAAGTCACTTCTTTGTATATTTGTCAGTTAAAGAAATAACAGATTATGTTGTTATTGCATTTAACAACATGTCCCAACATTTCTGGAAATGGGGTTTTAATATGCTGCCCTAATTAAAGTAAGCCAGTAATGTTCCAAAACAGAATTTATATCATGCATCAGCTTAACACCAGTGCTAAAGAGGGAAACATGTCTTGTCTTATAGGCTACTTTTGCGGCAAAGAAGGAAAGCGTGTAAAAAAAACCCCAAAAAACTATTAATTCAGAGTTGCACACGGCTGGTAATTGACCTTGTAGCAGACAGCTACATGGGCCAGGGTCACTGCCCTTGTGTCCTTGAGCAACTCGCTTAACCCCCTGCATGTTTGTAAATAAATCTGCGTTCTCAGGCCACGCCGCCATCCCTACTCTCCTGGAAGTAGCTTCACCACAGCGACGGCTGAGAGCTGCTTATGAAAGAGAAACAGTAAGGAAAAGAGCCTTAAAGCTGAATCTCTCCTTTGTCTAAGCAGCGGAATGGAAGAAGAATGCATAGCTCCACTGTACTGTATAGGTCTACAGTTACAGACTGAAGCTCATCTGTTGCTGCACAATTTACCAGCCCTCTACTCCATTCATCTCTGTCTCTAACGGTACACCGGGAGAGGAGCAAGTCTGTCACAGTCATTCAATTTTAGCTGCTGATGAATTGCTATATAAAGGACTGTAATTAACCATTGTGTTTTTATTGATTATATGCAGCTCTGAAAGTACAAGTCTAAAGTTGCCAAACTGGCTGATTAGCTTTTTGCTTTCAGCATGACTCAGCTGTCACACACAGAGCAGAGGTCTCTGGGTAAACTAATGGAGCTCACCACTGCGCTCTGTCCGAAATCAAAGCGCATATCACAGCTGTCCAGAGAAAAAAACTCATAACTCTGCTGCTGACAGGCTATATCTGTTTATTTATTTATTTGTTTTTTGCAGACAGTATACAGAAAGCTCGCTGAGATTCTTTGCAACCTTGAAAGATTAAAAAATCTTAAAAAATGGGGAAAAAAAAGTCCTGAATGGGTCGAAGCTGCATAAAACACAAAAGACGTTTTCCTCCTTACCTGTCAAGTTACTTCTTCATTTATTATTGTGCTTCATATTCAGCATTGTCCCCTCTGGCTGGACCAGAACAATGAGTTGGTGCAGCTTTTAGGGTATTAACACAAATAGCGCCCACAGTCACTACAAAGGAGCATCAACATTAGACACTGAGGGCCATCAAATAGAAAATGTTGATAACATTTGAGTTTAATGTTGATACTTAAAATAATTTCATTGATCTTTTGCTTCATTTCACATAAATACATAAACAAATGTCACTCACCCCCGTCCTCTAAAAGTATTAACAAACATCAATTAAACAAACACCACTCACCAGGAATTAAACAAACACCACTCACTACCGCCCTCTAAAGGAGTCCTTACCAACATCAAATAAACAAACATTACTCGCCAGCGCCCTCTAAAGGAGTCATTACCAACCATCAAATAAACAAACACCACTCACTGCTGCACTCTAAAGGAGTCATTACCAACCATCAAATAAACAAACACCACTCACTGCTGCCCTCTAAAGGAGTCATTACCAACCATCAAATAAACAAACATTACTCACCAGCGCCCTCTAAAGGAGTCATTACCGACATCAAATAAACAAACACCACTCCCCGCTGCACTCTAAAGGAGTCATTACCAACATCAAATAAACACACACCACTCACCACCGCCCTCTAAAGGAGTCATTACCATCATGAAATAAACAAACATCACCCACCTCCTCGCTCCAAAGGAGTCATTACCATCATCAAATAAACAAACATCACCCACCTCCTCGCTCTAAAGGAGTCATTACCAACATCAAATAAACAAACATCACTCATCTCCGCGCTCTAAAGGAGTCATTACCCACCATCAAATAAAGTAACGTCACAGTCACCCTCTAATTGTGACAGGCCTACAGAAATGTTTCTCCACACTTTGTAAACACTTTGTGAAACCGAACTGCAAAATATGGACAGTGGAACTCACTGCAATCTTCCATAGTATAAGTAAGAGCACCTCCACACCACAGAATCTCACAGGATTGGGACTAAACAGCTGAGTGCCTTTCTCCTTCAGCTTTTAAATGGTGTGATATTTGTCAGTGGCTCGTTCTAAAATCAAGTCATTGCACTGTAATCTGGATCAGTCAAGCGGTCCAGCAGTTTAAGCAGAAGCAGATTAAAAATAGAAGCGTTTATCTTTAACCTTAAGCTTAAAGCAAACCTGAGGTACGAAGTAAGAGGTGTGTGTAAACACCGTGGTGTGGGGCCGGCTGGCGTGTTTGGAGTCAGATCGGCCTCGTTGTGACGAAGATCGTGTTACTAGGAGTGTGATGTACGTCTCCCACACTGCATGGTGGGAAATGTGATTGCCAGCATGATTTAGCTGTCACACACAGAGCAGAGGTCTCTGGGTAAACTATTGCAGCTCACCACTGCGCTCTGTCCGAAATCAAAGTACATATCGCCGCTGTCCAAAAAAAAGCCTCATATCTCTGCTGCTGACAGGCTGTATCTGTTTATTTATTTATTTGTTGTTGTTTTTTTGCAGACAGTAAACAGAAAGCTCGCTGGGATTTTTTGCAACCTTGAAAGATGAAAGTCATGCTTAAACAAAGTTGTGAATAACGGACCGAAGCTATATAAAACACAATAGGCGTTTTTCTTCTCTCCTGAAAAGTTATTTGCATTGATTATTGTGCTTAATTTTCAGCATTCTGCACTCTGGCTGGACAAGAACAATGAATTTGTGCAGCTTTCAGTGTATTAAAGCAAATAGTGCCAACAGTCAGTACAAAGGAGCGTCAGCATAAGTCCACCAAATAGAAAAAAATATTGATATAATTTAATGATGCAGTTTAAAGGAATAGTTTGGCGGGGATTGTATCTAATTGATACATTTTTCTTCTTATCTTAAATGTAGCTGAGACATATTTGGTGTCTAAAGTTATTTTTTTTTAGTTTAGCACATAAAGAAATGGATACAGTGTGAGAAGCCACATTAGCAAGTCTGCTTGAGATTACTTAACAACTCTGCACACTTTAATGCAAGTTAATGTTGACTTAGACTTGGAGTTTGCACAGTGATATTTGATGGACATGGGCTTCCATTAAGGCTGGTTTATGCTTCTGTGTCAAATCAGCACAGAGTCTACACAAGTGGCCTATACCATTGTCCACGTTTATACCTGTGCGTTGGTGTGTCTGCCTTGTTCTGCACTTACACTGCCAAAACACTAGTTGGCGATGGGGTTTCTGTACCATTGCATTGACTTCCTTGGCTTTCTGCAAGCGATAGTGGCTGAAACTTCTGTTTGAGTTGGAGCCAATAGCTGTTTTTATCAGCTGTTACTTTTACTTTGACATTTTTCAAAGTTTGTATAATCTGTGGTTTGTCGATATTTAAAAAGGTGGCAAAGGCAGAACGATGGCTGTACCAAACTAACCAGTCACAGCTGTTGCAGTCTTCATTGTAACTAGTAATTACAATTCTTTGGAGGTGCACGTCGGGTTACAGCGTAGGTATGGTGTAGGATGCGCTGCCACGTGGTACATGACGTAGGCTCAATGCAGAAGCATAAATTGTCCTTTACTTGTTAGCTACATAAGCGTCATAGTTTCAGTGTACAGCTAAGACTGCAGTTTCACTTTAGTCTCAGCTACACTGAGGTAAGAAAAATATTGTCCAAATTAGGTTCTTTCTTTAATCAACAATTTTTTTTTACATTTTTCATTACAATTTGTCTGGTGGTTGAATGCCTGTGTGGAAAGCTGTTGGCATCAATTTGCCATAAAGCCAAAGATTTTAAATACATGTTGACAGTTTACAGCATTTCCAATGTGGGTTTGTAAACAGGTATTATTATTTGTTGAAAAGTTAAATTTTTTAAACATTTTTATTAAGACGTAGATCAAGCAACTACTGGCAGATAGGTTTGTAGTCAAGACCGCCGTTGTCAAGTCCAAGACCATGGCTAGTCAAGGCAGAGTAAAGACCCAGTCCAGCTGAGAGTGACATTGAGTCGTCACCAAAACCTTAAAACTCTTCAAGACCAAGCCTTAATTAGCCTTAGCTAGTTTTAATTGTAGTTTGAAGAAAATACATTCGGCAAGACTAGACAGAGACAAGTCTGAGTACAAACACTACAGAGACCAAGACCAGTCTGAAATGTTTGACAACCAAGACCTGACTCAAGTACTGTACTGTTGGTTAGCAGGCTGATCTTTAGAAGGTGCTTCCAATTTCAATGAAAAAGAAGCAGAAGAAAAGATTTGCCAGGTAGAGGAGACCGATATGACAGTAATTGTCGTTATCCGGATAAATTATGTCACAGTTATTGGGCTGTATACTGGTTCAGCTTGTATACCAGTCGAAATGATTCCTCTGGTATGATGTCGTCATAACTGTTATACTGTTAAGCAACTAATAACCACAGTTCAGACCATGCTAACATTATCCCATTTAGCTGGGTGGCTGAGTCAGGGATGTTAGAATCACATTTCAAATGAATATGAAAACTCAGCAGACCATCAGTCACCTCCCACTGTCCAGTCTGTTGACTCGGAAGTTGCTCACTTTGTTATCAAGGTAGCGAATGTAACGGAATTGTCAGTCTTTTATTGTTAGCCTTAGCCTAACATTAACACCAGCCTGGCTGAGTAGGCATTCCAAGCCTTGTCCACTAGAATCTGTGGACCAACTGGTACTGACGGCTGTACAACTAAGCCTTCTGGAATTCCAGTAGTGTTTTACGGTCAGAGGCATGACTGCATAGGAAGCACTTGGGAGACAAATGACTTGGGAAGAACAGTAAAACTAACACTGGCTTCTTTAAATGGTAAAGGGGTTTCAGGCACCTGCACAGATGTCAGTGTAAATGTATACAACATGGATACTAAAAGGGATTTCCACCGACATTTTTGACATAATTCATTGGTGTAAACAGTCATTCAGATTGGTTCACAGTGGTGGTTATGGTAACTAGACATCTGGAGGGTTTAGTGCCTTTAGAGTTCTACGATGTGGTTCTAAGTATGTTGCCTAATCCATGTTGCCAACGTCTTACAATAATACTTTGTTCTGAAATGTGTTGTATGAATCGATAGATTTCTCTACAAGCAACCATGACTTTCTTTGTATCTGAACAACTGAACTGGACAGAAATTCCCCTTTAAATTCCTACCATTTAATTCCGAAACTTTTTTATGACATCCATCTGTGAAAGAAGTGCGCTGACCTGAGATTAATGACCAAGTTCCACACGCTGTACTGTTTTAATGATAGGCTTCGGCTGCTGGAGTTGAATAGTGTGGCGGCGACCGAGCTTCCATTTAGAAACTGAAGCTCAGATAAAGAGAAAGTGCATGTGAGGTGGGCGAGGGAACAGAAAACAGATGACCACATTTAGCTCTGCCATGTTTTTGTCCCTGATTAGATTCATAATATAACATGCCTCAGCTAAGTTAATTGCGCAAGTGAGTATGATGGGCCATATATTGTTCCAGGCTGAAATGGAGGTGTGGACCTGCTGTAGACAAATGTGTGCATTTATGAAGCTGCTGAGCGACAGTGCTCTCAACTGCCCTGCCAACTGCAGTGACTCCTGAGTGGTGACTGTAATGCACACAGACCAGTTTCCCAAACCCGGATTAAACCAAAGCTTGGACTAAAAAGAATGACCAGAACTAACCCTTTGAGGTTGAAATTTAGTCCATGATTAGGCTTAATTCAGGTCAGCAAAATGAGCACTACAGCACTCCAAAAGTATCAAACACCCATTTTAACTAGTGACTTCAACTACTGCACCCATTACTCGTACAGATGTTCAACTCCTCTTGTATACACAACTTATAAGTTTCCTGAACATAAAATTAGCCACCTTGTGTGTTGTGGTTGGGCTATAAATACATGCACGGTGCGCGACGAGACTCATAGATTGAGAAGTGCTGTGAATGTCTCGTTCGATGTGTGCAAAATGGGTCCAAAGCAGATGTTAATGATTTGGTAAAAGGAGTGATTGTATTTGGGAATGCCAAAGAAGTGTGCCAAGGAAGTGTGCCAAGTAGCTGGATTTGCAGATGTATGGAAGTGTACGGTCATGCCGGTCTAACAACAGTGGCTAAAATCCCAGTCTACAGGAAATTCTCCTCAGAATTGTGCAGGGAAGGCATCCACCAAATCTGGCCCAACTGCGCAATTCTTTGATGCAGGCGTGACTGAACATTGATGTGGCCTACATCCAGAAACTTGTCCAGTCCATGCTAAATTGAATCACAGCTGTTATTCGAGCTTGTGGAGGTATTACACTCTGATAAGTAAGTTTCAGTGACAGGTGACTAAGTTTTTGTCTAGTTATCTTATAATCTCCATAGGCAGCTTAGGCCAATAGTATGGGATGCTCTGGAGCAGCTGTACCTGAGCCTAAGGTCAGTATGCCCAATGCCAGGCACAGGCTAGAGGGGTTAGAGCTCCACAGCCCAGTGGGACTGCATTATCTTGTACCTTTGGGATGAGTGAACTAATCATCCCAAACATCAGGACCGGACCTCACTGATTCACTTGCAATATTCCATCATCATTTTCCGGAATCTTTTTGTTGGTATATTGAACTACTTCTACAAAACACTATGATGTTTCTTCACAGGTCTCTAAAGATCCATTAAGGACTTAATGTATTGGATGTGTGCACAAGGTGCCAGATTTACTAAAGTAGGAGGATTTGGCAGGTTCACCCACAAATTAGGCCCTGACTCTAGACTAAAAATAAACCCGAGAAAGAATACTTCTGCTGTAATTGCTTTTGGTAATATAAAACTGTGTGAGATGCTGATTGGTTGCGTGTTCGGGTGGTTGTCTGGCAGGAATGAGTCATAACTGGCTGAAATAAGTTTTCCAATTTTGAATTAAATGGCTCTGTGATGGTCAGACACTGTTGGGCTGCCATTGATTGCTTTTTGAACTGTATGCTCTGCAGATACATGTGATTTCCTCATGCAATCTCAGTCACATGTCCTGAATAAAAATATCCAACAGCGTCCTTCTCCATTAGCATCAGCAGAAGTAGTGACACAGATTACAAATGAATTAACAGATATTAAAACAGCATGTTTAATACTGCATGAGTGAGACTTAGATTTGGTTATACTGATGCATATACATTGATGATGTGTAGAAATTAGGAATATATAAACCTGAAATAGCATTGTGGAGAAATACATCTCTGTAGGGTTGCAATTGCAGTGAAATTAGTAGTAGATATTTTAGCACATTTTTCCCTAAGTAATCAGCTGGGAATATCAGTCAAAATAAACATGCGTTTAGCAGTAATCTGCCGATATGATTCCAATATCATCCTACGACCCTAATTAATAATTTTTGTTCCCAAATACTTGTAAAGTAGGAAACTCTTATTACCAAAGACGCTTCGTCATTGTGATTTGAAGGGCTATTCTGGACTGGATGCTATTGGTCAAAGGGTCCATATTGTGGAAAACTGAATTTTCCTTTTTTTTTTAAACTAGCTGTTTGCAATATAAAAATGGTCAATGTTTCAAAATGTACCATTTACTCACATACAGTCCATATATGAAAGCTATGCTCCAAAACAGCTGTTTAATGTTTTTATGATGTCACAACAACCAACAAATTTAGGTAATGTAGCCATCCAAAGAAAAGTAAGTATCTCCAACTTTACAGGAGAGGACAAAAACTTGATTTAATTATAATGTAAGTCAATGGAACCAGACTTTTTTCCAAACTATTGTGGGCCATTTCTGTTGCTCCATGCCTCATGGAATTCTCACACAATGTAGACGGCAGCTGCTGTGTTCAAATGATGTATAAAAGTAAAAACAGGCAAAAGTGGAGATACATTTCTTCATTTGGACAGCGACGATATATACATGGCTACCAACTTGGGTTAAACATTGTGGGGGAGGCAATACAAAATACCTAGATACATTTGTCTTAAAGGCACAGTAACAAAAACAGAGTGTTTAATGCTTTAGGATATTAAAAAAGGTTGTGCGCTGGCCATGTAAAAATGAATTATGACTATTTTCAGCTTACAAAGCACAGACGTGTAATTGGTGGAAAAATGATGCAAGAACGATGTATGATATGGTTCCTTTAAGAGGAGACTTTTTTCCCTTTACTCTTAACTAGATTTTAACTAGATGTTTTATTAATGAAGATTATTGCGTGAATAAATTCATCCTCAATCATCATTAGAGTCCTCATTTCTTCCAACATGGTGACACGCTGTTATATATTCAAAACTCATAAGATCAGTTTTGCAAGTTCTTGCATGTGTTTGCATGACTTTGCATAATTTTGCATATCATGGCATGTTATAATTTTGAGAAATGGGCACAAAACAGTAAAAAAACAGGCTAAATCCTCCTCTGCTGTAAAACTCATGGTCATGCTGGTTTGTGTGCTGCATCTGGGGAAGATTTTATCTATTTGGCGAAATTACATGTTGCATTAATTTGAAAGCCTAATGATGGTGTTTGGGGGAACGTGTTATTTTTTCAGCCAGTCAGGCTGATGTAGGCGTTTAGGTTTCTGTGCCTCTGGTTGCAGAACTGGTGCTGGAAGCATCGTCATGTTTGATGCTCTCGTTCAGAGCTAGTATAGTGGTTGTACTAAGCTTAGGACTAAATGGCTTTTACATATATAGAAATTTATATTGCAGCACTTACACATGCTGTGATATTTGACCTGGATTAAAGAATGATATATACAGAGTGCTGTCAGAGGTCAGAGTTCACCCAGGTTCTTCATTTCTCCATTTTAGGAAAACAGCAGAAAATTACACAAATAACAATAGTAGTAAAACATATTACAGTATTTAGTGTGTCCACTCTTTATTCCCGCTTCTGTTCTTTTCAGGAGACTCATGTTCAGTTTTGCAGAGAAATCCAGAGGGATGTTTTTCCACACCTCCAAAGTTCAGTCTCAGAATACGGTTGGCTTTTCTGCTTCTGATGATCCGAGTATTACCAAACACATTGAGTGATGTTGAGGTCAGGAGTCTAGGGATTACAGTCCATTGTTCTAAGAACAGCAGCAGCTTCTGTGTTTATTTTTCGATTGCACAAAGTGGAATATCTTGTTCGTAACCTGCTGCAGAATAAATAACTTCATGGCTGTTTTGATTGAAAATTAAATGAATGAATAATGGTCTCTGACTTTGGCGCAGTAAAACGGTATAACAATAGTGTAACAATAGTAGTGCCATAGAATGCATTTGTTCAGCAATCTGATTGGCTGCTTTGTACTGTGATGATCACACAGAAGGAACATGTGGAAATAGACACAGACAGGAAAATAAAATGAACCTCCTTGTAAATAAGCTCGGTCATCATACTATATAGTAGCTATGCTAGTTACTTGAAGCTAGCTAGTAGCTAACGTTACCTTTACCAGCTTCTCGCTTTCCATCTCAACATCCACACAAAGTAAATTAAAGCTGTTACTCGCTATGAAATGTTCTGTTTAAAGCCCTGTTCAAGCAGGATTAGTTCTAAATGTGGACATGGTGTAATTGAAGTGATTACTGGTGACCTCCGTGATTTTAATCCAGTATGAATCTCCCATGTTTGTAGTTTTTACAGTTGTGCTGAGTAATAATTATGGAGTGAATTACCTCCTATAATCCACCGAACATGAAGGTCTACCTCTAATAGCAGTCCTGCTTGAATCCGCATCTCAGTAATGTAATAACAAAAACGGGTAAAATGAAAGACGAGTCAGCTTTGTTGACTTGTCCACTTTTTCTTTGCATTTTCTTGTTCCACCTTAAATGGTGCAGCAACAGCTGCATTCTGAAGGCTATCTGAGAAAACTTTAATGCTAAAGATGATCTTCCTCAGCCAGCAAACAGTGATAGTCATACAGCATGGTTGCTATTTACAGGCTGCTGTTGGGTGCTCTTTAGTGTCAGACGCTAAGCAAAGCTGCTTGATATTGTTCAAGGTCTGAGAACCTGCCTGGAGTGAAATGTGCAGAGCAGATTAATAATTCTGAATTAAAGTAGTTCAGGATCTTGTTAAAGATGTGAGAGCTGAAGTCAACTTCCTGTTCACCAGTGTGCTCTGTGGCTTTGTGTCGTTCTACCTTAATTGATGCCACACTTACACTCTGGTGGCTGTACAAGTTGCAGCATTTAAGGTGGAGTGGAACATTCGATTAAGAAACTGGTGAATAGGAAGCCAACTTTGTTTAAAGGTGAACATCAGTCATGTGCACTGACTGTTCGGTTCCTTTGGAAGGGTATTGAAAAGTGTCAACATTCCTTTCACAGCCTGGAAAAGTGTGTTTCTGCACACTCTGTTTTCATTGCTGGTGAATGCACATTTGGGGGCTGTAAAGATGAATAATTGTAAATCATCTTTAAACAGACAATAGCGCTACATATTTCTGTAGTCTAATTTGTCCCAATTGTAATTCCCCTTCTGTTCTGTTGTCCAGGTCCTGTGTATAATGTGTGTTGGTGCAGACGGTGTATGTGTGGGGGCTGAGTGGACTCCAGGCTGTGCTGAGATGTGACTGCAGCAGTGTTATCATCTACACTCGGGTAAGTCTCTTTTCTCTGTCTCTTTGGTTCCCATTGTGTCGTTTTGGTTTCCTAAGTAGGTGGACAGCCCATGTTTATCTGTGAAGAGCTAGAGAACTGGGATGCTATTTGTTTTGCTTCTTCATCTTTACAGTAATAGAACTCAGTCAGTGTTGTTGTGTGTCTTCTCAGAACTCACTATTAGTGCAATTATGGGAATGGGAGTAACTAAACCATGGCAATCTGTGTATCTTATCCATGGAAGCTGTATAAAGATGAGGGTGGAGAAACAAGACTTTCCAAATCTGGTGTTAACAGGTAAACAGCCCTTGAAGCTTTCGTCTTTGAGTGAGAGGAGAATATCAAGGTCCACTCTTGCTTAATATTTGCAGCTACTGCTGTTCTCAGAACAATGGACTGTCCGCCCCAGAGTCCAGACCTCAACTTCATCAGCTTCTGTGCAACTGAACTTTGGGGAAAATATCCCTGCAGATGGCTATGAAAAACTAAAAGTGAGTCTCCTGAAAAGAAGGGAAACTGTAATAAAGGTGGACACAAAGTGGACACGCTAAATACTGAAAAATCTCAGTTTGGGAACAAACCAGCCTGTACTGACCCTCCTCACATCAGCCCTTTACACACACACACACACACACACACACACACACACACACACACACACACACACAAACACTCATCGCCGCACACACAGGGCTGCACGTTATGAAACTGAATTTTTATTGGCTGGGGTTTTTCTGTCTCTTATTTAAGTGATTTTTTTTTTTTACATTTCTCTGCACACAACGCTGAGAAGCAGAAGTCAATAAGTTGTGTCAGGAGAGGCCTGTGCTGCGGTGGTTCTGTTTTAAATGAATAGCCGGAGGTGTGCGGGGGAGAAGGAGAGATGACGTGCTGCGATACGGATGACCTGCTCTCAGACTGATGCCACAGGGCCTGGCAGCGTGCGCGTGTATCTGTGCGGAGATGAAAGTTGAAGAATTTGAGGCTGGACTCTGCGTCCTGATGGAAGATTAGAAACTGGGGCAGAGAGGCATGACTCTAAATTCCCAACCAGTGTCCTTTCATAGACCTTACTCTCCATCCTGCAAACGGGACTACTTTGGAGCTTCCAGGGAGCCTAAATCTGTCCTTTAATGTTGTTTCTCTGGAGCACAATATACAAAAGTATGACTTATGAATATCTTCATAAAGTCTAATAAGTATCTGCTGTATTTCACTGTATTTCTCTCCTCTCCATGTAAACTGGGTGGTCCTAATCTTGGATAATGCTTCTGTAAACATTTTCTAACCAATCAGAAGCATGATGTCTCTTGCCCCATCCACACAAAACCATTTCAGAGTCCGAGAGACTGAGCAAGCTAAAGCTAACCAGCATAACCAAAAGCTAGGTAGACCACCTGTCTGTCGCTAACTCTCACCTGTTCATTAGTTTATCAGTATACCAATATTGTTTGTTTGTTCCTTCATTCATGCATTGCTTTGTCCATCCGTTTCTCATTTGTCCACCGGTAAATCTGTTCACTCGTTCATTTGCAAGTTGCTTCAACTGTTTATCCGTTCCTCCATGCATTGCTTCATCTAGTTGTCCTTTCGTCTGGCCGTTTGTCTCCACGTCTGTCCATCCGTGACTTCTTTGTCCAGTTAGCGTCATTTTTTTGTTATATTTATGTTGTATATTTTTCGTTCAAGCTTTGCTGAATGTTTAATATAACACTAAATTTTAGTCTCATGCAAACATTTTAAGATATTTTCCCTATAGGTTTCCTGGGACTTTAAGGAACTTCAGTGGCTACACATATAATGAAGGTGTGGATTAAGAGTAACATAGCATCGCTGTTCTAATAAAACCTCATTAAAAAAACATTACATCATATGACAATAACATTTAACTCTAAAAATAACACTCAACATGCCAATATAGCGTTCAAGTTCACATTCTGGTTCTCTTATTGGTGATGAGAGCTTTTCATCGCTTGGAAAAGTAAAGGATTCACTAAATTGCCTTCAAAAAGGCAGATGTTTGCAGATTTGGAGGGTCTCTCCCTGGACCCTCTAAGTCATATGTCATTGTGTACTTGGAGCCATGCACATATCAGGAACTCCAGGCCTGAGCTGGTTGAAAAAAATGTTTTGCATGTGTTTTCTGAAAAGTCGCTGCTGTCGTGTAGTTTTGTCCTATGCATATCCCCCCTGAGTGTCACTGGATCTTTTGAATTATGAGGCCATTTAGCAGCTAAAATATGACTAATGCTACATTAGCTTGCAGAGTTAGCTTGCATGTAGCAATAGTCATATTTCAGCTTCTTAATGACTTCATAATTCAGAGAATCCAGCAACGTCCTGTTGTAACAGTCAAAGTTATGCTGTGCCTTTAAGACAAGAGTGAGGTCACACAAGAATATGTAAATACAATGACCCTGTCTTAAAGGCACAGCATAACTTTATTACACTGTGTGGCAAAATGTATCAGCTTTGGAGGGTTTTACTTACCACAGGGAGCAGCAGCCATGCTTTTCAAAACAACATTCATTTTTCTCAAAGAGCTTCGACCCAGAGTTCCTAATATGGCGCCATGCCTTCAGAGGTCTAGACTACTTATGGCAGCTCTACCTGCTTTTAATAGATGGTGAAATGGGAAAGTTTTTGGATACAGTTGACATTGCAATTCCAAACACAACAAATAATCATATAATTATATCAGTGTTTAGTCTGCTATGTTTGTGGTCACTCTCACTTAAATTGTGCTTGTTGACCTGGGATATACCCAGCCTTTCTGATTTGGTGTGTATAATTCATCCTTTAATCATTTAGTGTAAATAGAATTAGCAGAATTGCAACAGTAACTCAACAATAAGACATCTGGTGATGAATAAGAAATACCAGTCAGATGGAGGGATGTGAACAGAGTACAATGTTTAAAAAACATCATAACCAAAATTTATTTCCATGTTTGTTTTGATACTGGGTCTTACTGCCTTGGTTACTATTCTGTTCCTTCTTTGACTGGGAGTGGAGTTGCTTTCGATCAGTAGGTCGAGACTAGTTTGTAATTATTGTTGATTTCTGTTGCCTCTGGCTGTGCTTTTGGCAGATTTTTGGATGTGCTGGGTGCCGATGTGCTGTCCAATAGACCATCTGCCTATTTTATTCAAAGAAATAAAAGCACTCCAGTCCAGTTACATCATCATTTCTTTTGTAACCTCAAACAGTCGATCCTAACAAAAGTACCCTGCACAATGCTGTACATAGGAAATATATCTGTCTGACTTAGAATTAGAATTTAGAACCATTTGCCAATTGTGCTTGCACACAGAGGATGAATCAATCCGTGCAGTCAAACACCCACATACACACACTAGTGACCGCACACACACTAGGGGTAGTGGGCAGCCCTATCCATGGTGTCTGGGGAGCAGTTGGGGGTTCAGTGCCTTGCTCAAAGTTACTTCAGTTGTGCCTTGTCAGTTCAGGGAATTGTAGTGGTGATGGTCCGGTCACAAAGCTAGTTCCCTTACCTCTAGCCCATGACTGTCCTAGTGGGTCAGGGTGGTGGTTGTGATCAGTCCCCCTGATATCTTCACTGGACCCCTTATATCCCTACTTGAGTACGTTTACATCCATGAGTCATGAGTGGATACTCTATCTTAATTACACACTGATGAACCAAAGCATTATGAGCACTGAAAACAAATAGCATTGATTATCTTGTATCAGCGGTGCATGTCAGGGTCTGGGATAATCTGGACAGTAAGCAAACAGTCAGTTCTTGTAGTAAACCTGTTGGATGCAGGAGAAACTGGCAATTGTGAAACTCCAGAACAACTTTTACAAGGTCTAAATCTTTACAACCAGACACAACTGGATCAGGGCATCTACCAAACAACAAGGCTAATAGTGTGCTCCTGGTCAACAATGTTGAGTACCTACCAATGGTGGTCCAAGGGGGGATCAGGACCCAAAAACTGGCAACAGGCTGTTGGACACCCAAGGCTCCTTCATACGCAATGGCAATGAAGGCTTTCCTGACTGGTTCAAGCTGACTTAAGGGTTACTGTGAAAGTCAGGAAATCTTTTAAAATTACATTTACAAGAGGAATGTGTCACACCACACAGTGCATTGCACCCTGCTGCATATGGGGATATGTACCGGCCGACTGGTCAGAGTGCCATGCACCCCTGTTTACAGTTGGTAGCATCTACAGTGTGAAGGGACTGGACCTTGGAGCAATGGGAGAAGGTCGCCTGGTCAAATGAGTCTCGTTTTCGTTAACATCAGCTTGTTGGCTGAGTACTTGGTAAAATAATGGCACCAGGATGCACCCTGGGAACGTTGACTCAACAATGGTATAAAAGCCCATCCCGTTTTTGTCTTCAGACTGTGCTCTGGAACCTGAGCTCAGTGAACTAAGATCTTGTCCAGGGTGGTATCCTCGGTTCGCTTAACACCAACTGGAAAAATTACCACAATATCAACCATTTACCTCACATACTGAAATCTGAGCTAAACTGATGTGTTAATAACCTTGGACAGCAATTCTGATATGTATCTGGTTGTCTATATATTTAACAATATTATGGTCACTTTTTTGTAACATTCTTTACTGCAAGTCATGTTAGACAACATACATAAAAAGTACTGTCCTGTCAAACTGGTCCTGCATTCTCAGAATTCACCCAACAGGATGACACATTGCATGGTCACTTTTTAAGGATCCTCGGTTTTCTTTTAAAATGGGTTAGTGACACATGCAGCCAGGAATCATGATCTTCCAAGGTTACAGCACCATAAACAAGACAAAGGCACATTGATTTCATCATCATAAGTACTACTGAATGTGTGCCATATTAAACTTAATTATTGGAATGGGGCTCTCATTAATCCCCTTCAGCCTGCTTTGTTGTAAGGCAAGGTGGGATAGGGTTGGACAGAAGGTCAGGAAATGCATTTACATGAATTAGTAATAATCAGACAACTGCCATGCACATGCACAGACTGCAAAATCTGAAAGAAATCAGAGTGAGGGTCTATATGCACTGAGAAACCTGATTACTGAGCTAAAATCCAGCTCTCTGTATCAGATTATTTAGTCAGATTTCTAGGCCTCAATCTGATATAAGAAATTGAGTCTCAGTTTGCAGAAATCTGTTTGTGATTGGATTATTAAGTGAACGTAAGCACACTTAGTATTTCTGACAGGCCTGTGATCAGTGGTAGTTCACCAAGCTACCATGTTAACAGCCCCAGCTTTTCTACAGGCAGATATCCTACAATAAGCCAACTCCACGGTACAGTGTACACTTTAGGACATTTTCACACCACAGTATCAGATTTCAGACATCGGACAAACAAAGTAAACTTCACACATCAGTAAAATCATGTCTCGGCTCTTTTGAAAAGCTAACTGTTATAATAACTGCAAACACATGCGTTCATGCACTTCTTCTGGTGAGTGAGGACTATTGTACTAATAGCACTCCCTGTGGAGAAACCCAGGACTGCAAGTGATTTGCAAAGAAATGCCAACATGCTTTCCTCATTAAGAACATGGTGTTTTCCGTTGTTACAGTGTAGTTTAGATAATTTAGGGGTACCTGTTGGTGCCGTGCAAACCCCACTTTCGCAACAAATTTACAAGCTGCTTAATGGTAAATTAACCCTGTCCAGTTCGCACTCAGTTCTTTTCTCAAAACAGCACTTGTTGTCTTTCCACACATCACCATTAGGATACTCATCTGTTATCGACAATATCGCCCTGGCCTAGTGTGTATTCTCTGCTTCAGTGGTACAGCCCCAAAATGACCAGACAAAAAGGTAAAGCAAAGCTATCCCCCTCACTCTCCCCTCTCTAACCCAGTTTTACTGTTTAGCATGGTTATATTCCACACTATTATTTTATACGCATTTTATATTTCACAGTTTTGATGTCTTATTATTCCAAAATGTGGGAAATATTAAAATTAAAGGGAACCTCCTTCTCAGGGTGCTAAATGAGATATTAGAGCTTAAAGACAGTTTAATCTATTTTTGTATTTCCTAGAAATAATAATGGAGGTGTTTCTTGTTTGCATTGGGCCAAAGGTCCTATGGATGGCAGTTTGAGGAACAGAATAAGAGTGAAGACCATTCTTAGCTGTGGTGTACCACGATGGAGTGTTAATTATTCAGGGGGCTGTATTAGTGGAAAGAGTGGACTAAAAACTTTTTCAAAGAGAACCCCTGATGGGAAAACACACCAATTATGCTTTCTAACAATGTTTTGTTTCATGTTTTCTTGTATTCTTTCTGTCTCTGTCTGTCTCTTAGGAGCATTTCCCTCTCTTACACAAGTATAGACACAACTTTTCTCATTTCTTGCTCTTTCATCTTCAGTCTATCCCATAAAGAATGGAAAGACAGAGCTTCATTAATAATAGAATCTGTCCTTGACAGACCTACAGCAGTATATGTAGGGAGGGAGAGAAAGAGAGAGAGAGAGAGAGAAAATGCTTTTAATGCTTTTAACACTCGAATGGCTTTATCACTATTTAACATGGAGCCTCTCCTTCGGCTTTGCCACCATATCGGCCCATGACAGTTCTCTGAAACACAGACATGCTTCTCTCTCGGCATGCCATATAACTCATTATTGTTGTTGATGGGTTGTTTGTTGATCTAAGCACAACATTTTGGAACTGTTTTTTTCTGGCTCAGGTAATGGACATTAAAAGCCTCTTGGAGTTGTGAGTTGGGATTGAACCAAAGAATAGTCTTTCTGTCAAAAGCACACTTCATTAATTGCTGTGTGCATTTGAGAGATCCACAAACTGCACACACATTGATAGGTTTGCTCTATCTATGGGTGCCAGCCGCACCGACCGAACCAGACTCAACTGTGTGAACAGTTGCTTAATGCAAGTAGCGTATTCCAGAAGTGAGAACAAGTCACTAAGTTGCAAGTAAGTTTTGACACTCCAAGTCCAAGATGATCAAGAAGTCAAGGCCCCAGTCAATATAAGCAAATCTCAAGTCGGTACAGGCAAGTCTCAAGTCGAGTCCCAAATCAAAACAGGTATCCTTCATTTGAGTCCGAAGTCAAAACAGGCAAGTTACAAATCAAGCCCTAAGTTCCAAGTTGAGCACCGGGTCAAAGCAGCAAAGTCTCAAGTTGAGCACCAGGTCAAAGAAGCAAAGTCTCAAGTTGAACACCAGGTCAAAGAAACAAAGTCTCAAGTTGAGCACCAGGTCAAAGAAACAAAGTCTCAAGTTGAGCACCAGGTCAAAGAAGCAAAGTCTCAAGTTGAGCACCAGGTCAAAGCAAGAAAGTCTCAAGTTGAGCACCAGGTCAAAGCAAGAAAGTCTCAAGTTGATTAAAGTGTTAATACAGGCATGTCTCAGATTGAGCCCCGAGCCAAAACGGGCAAATCTCAGGCCAGTATCGACAAGTCAAGCCCTGAGTCAATGCAGGCAAGTCTCAAGCCAAGTCCTAAGTCAGTACAGGCAAGACTTAGGTCGAGCACTAAGTCAGTACAGGCGAGTCTCAAGTCGAGCCCTGAGTCAATACAGGTGAGTCTCAAGTCGAGCCCTGAGTCAATACAGGCGAGTCTCAAGTCAAGCCCTGAGTCAATACAGGCGAGTCTCAAGTCAAGCCCCGAGTCAATACAGGCATGTATAATGTTGAGTCTAAAGTCCTTCTAAACAAGTTAGTATGCATTTTTCATACTTTTCTTTTGTGTCATTTCAACACTGAACATTAGCTATCATGGTAATAGTAGTATTTAATAATAGCATGATAGTAGTAAATATTAATATATTAAATTAACATCAAAATTATATTTTTCAATAATTAACCTTCTGAAATTGCAAAATCTACAGTACATGGAAAACCATGACAGACAGCATTTTATAAACGAAGAGTTACTACTCATAAAGTAACAAGATAAAGAGTGTACTAATTAAATAGTCATGATGTTATATTTAGTCATTGAGGCTTCTGTGTAATTGTCTGTTAAATATATTTCTGATGAATAACCTGTACCAGTACATGAGAGTTGATAAGGATGCATCATCTCCTTTCACTGCTGGTTTAAGCAGAATTGGTAGGCAATGAGCAAAGCTGTCTGGAAAAAATAAATAGTTGAGGCAAATTGTTACACTATTGACTTAATCTAATAACAAAAAAGCGTCTTTAGCATCTCTTGTTTTAAAGAACAGATAGACATTCTGTGACTTCAGAAACCCTCAGGAATCATCAGCTTTTGTGAGTGTAATGCTCAACTGATCAAAGTCATTAAAAAAAACCCACCACCAGAATCCATAGCCTACAAATCAATGCTTGTTTCTTATGCTTATTCTGCTTCACCAGGGAAAAGGCTGTTCTCAGACCAAAGCATGTGCAAATAATAGCTATGAATTAAGCCCCCTGAAGAAAATGACATTAACATGTTATCTGCTGCGCACACACACCTGCAGTTCACTGACTTTATTATTGTGAGGCTCTGAGCTCCAGCAAACACGTCAGATCTCTCTGCTCAGACGTGTTTGAAAACACAGCGGGTTCAGCGCCGTGATATTGGCTGAAATCGTGTGGTATTTTATCAGTTCTGTTAAATTCAGGATTATGTGTGGAGCACTTTCTGTAACTGATTTTCTTCCAAAGCAGCTTTAAGGAAATAGAGGTGCAGCCCCCTAAAGAGCAAGCTAACTCTGGTATTTGATTTTTGTAAACCTTTCAGACTTGACGGCAGGGGCGCGGAGAGGTGTGTTAAGTTAGGGATGCTGAAAATTTTAGCAGCAGGGTCAGTCAGTATACCGGATCTGTTACTGCAAAAAAGTTGTTTTAACTTTAAAAAGTTCATTTTTGGGCAGGTTTCAAATTTTGAGTTAAGTGAATTTCATAGGAAGTTAACAGAACAGGAATCTGAGCTTTATGCCCAAAAACATATCATTTCAAGTTTAAATAACTGGAAATATTTAGGCACCCCAGACGTTAACTTTTTTAAGTTAAAACCACCATGTGGGTTTTTTTTGTTTTTTTTGTTTTTTTACCATTTTGGAACCTAGTAATTAAAAATTTGGCTAAGGATTTTTAGACCCTCCAAATGTTCATCATAGTTTTAAGACTACATCAGAACACACAGAAAGCATCTGTGTCAGGCTTACACGCTCTTCATTTTGCAGTGGCAGGCCAACGTCTTATGACACAACCACACAAGTTGTGTCCACCCCTTGATGAACAAACAACACGTACATTACGTATCTAAAATATTGCAGAAACTGGCATTTTCAGAGAGATATTTCTACAGTAAATATTGATGCAGTTTTATGGTTTTTTTTAGCTTCTTTCTCTTCTTTTATCTGCATCAGACATCCTTTTTCTCCACAGTCAATAGTAACATCTTTAAATATTTAATTCAACTCACTTCAATTTATTGTCATTAGCAATGTGCAAGCATTGTTAAAGAGGTAGAAACAATCATGTGTAAGAATATAGGAAAGCAATTAAAGTGCAATGTGATTAGCAACACTGACTGAACAGCATCTTAAACATGGTGAGGTAGTGCATGTGAAGTTGTGCAAGTAGCAAGAGAGAGCAAAAATAAACTGGAATAAACTGACTTGACTGTTATGTACAGTGAATTTATGATAACGATTTGTTTACCTGTGAAAAATTTCTAATTTATTTTAATAAAGCATGAAGATGACAGGATGGACAAGGACATGGCACGCTGGACCAGGATATGACAGGATGGACAAGGACATGACAGGCTGGTCCAGGGTATGACAGGCTCTACAAGGACATATTTCATATTTACAAAAACAGCATTGGTTTCATTAACAGTGTGTCCATATTAAATAGCCGAGCTTATATTTGACACTGGCTTTGAGGGTATAAGGAAATGACCGAATGTGTCTGTGTTTCGGGTTGTGATTTCTATTAAATGCCCTTGCTGCAGTGTGATGAGTGACAGGAGGTGGAATGAACCTGCTTTAGGACCTTGAAAAAATGAAAAAGTTTCTCTCTCTTTGTTATCGTCAGCAGTTATTTAGAACTAGGGGAACATTTCCCATGAACCCTGCATTTATAAACAGTTATATGAAATACATCATACTTTATAATGACAGGCATGAGCTTGTATGATTGCTTATACGTGGTCATAGTTACATGCGTAAGACTATATTAACCCATAAGAGCTCACAGTTCCCCGTAAAGGAAAATAATGAGGGATCCGTTCTAAGATTATAAAAGATCAGGCTTATTGTGACAGTGAGGTCACATGGTGTTAGTTTTAAAGTTTTAAAGTCAATATTCCAGTAATATATGTCTCTACGGTCATTCCGTAACTTGTATTTTATCATTTTATTCTAGAAATGGTGTCAGAATGGGTTATATGTCATGTAGAACATGTTATCAAAATATTCCATTTTTTAAATGGGTTGGAACATGCAAAAAATAAGCTTTTAGAATGATCTGGTTTCCTTTTATGCACTAACCAAGCATACTGCCATTTTGTAAATGAGGTCATATGTTCACAAACTGTCATGTGACTGCATCCAGGTTGTTGGGTATAGGTCACTTAGGGACTCGTTGAGTTTAAGTGAAGGATAAAGCTGTGTAAGGAACTTAACAGACTTTCTTAGGGCTTGAGACACATGCGTCACCATGGGCTCTTAGGGGTTCAAAATAAGAGCATATGACTTTGTTTATGCCTGGTATTATAAGCTATTATGTTTGCTATATAACACATTATTGATGCAGTTATATCCATCAAATCTGTCCAAACTGCGCAATTCTTTGTTGCAAGAGTGGCAGAACATTGATGTGGCCTACATCCAGAAACGTGTCCAGTACATGTCAGTACAAGCTGTTATTTATGCTTATGGAAGTATTACATGCTATTAGGTATGTTTCAGCCACATATTTTATTCTATATGAATTAAAAAAAAAGAGAGACCGTCCAACACAACTTTGAGGTCAAATTTATGTTACAGTCATTAAATGTTACAGTCATTAACTTTACCCTTCTGTATTCTTGGCCTGGCTACACAGTCTGTCATTAGATGTTGGTTTCCTATTTTCTTGGGCCTGAAAAATATATCATGATAAGATTTTTGGCCAGATCACCCACTCAGAGTCATGATGGCAGAGATACACCAGGTCCATTTGAACCTGATGCTCTCCTGTAATATGGCAACATCCCTGTTAAACCATCTGAGCATTTGAACAGCTCCCTCAATCTCCCATTGTGGTGCCCCAGACTGCCACGAGGAGAATCTCCGCAGCGAGGTATTTCTCGCTTCCGTTACAAAAGGACACAACGGTGTTTCACTTTCAATCCATCCTCACAATACCCGAAGCTGTCAGCAGCCAGTGGCCGTGAAATAGCAAAGACAGCCCACACTCCGCCAGTCCCTGAATGCCATCAGGACTCGGGGTAATCTGAGGCGAGTGAAGGAGGTCATCTCTCTGTTCCCACTCGCCTCAATACATCTGCACCCTTCAGCCTTTGTACTGTTATAAACATCAATTCGCACACAGTAATTCTGCTGCTATGAGAAGGAGAAAGACTTTCTCTGTGACCTCACAATTCCAGCTCAGCCGATCAATAAACACTCATATACCGTTTGTTTGGGAGATAGAACGGGTTAGGCCTGAGCCATCACATCTCTCTTTGTCTTGCCTTCTGGCTTTGTGTAGCGCTGGCTAAGTGAGCGGTTTGTTGTGGTAAAACATTTGTTGCTATGTGTTTTGACATGTTTACGTGCGTGTTGGTGGAGTTTATGTGCTTTTGATGAATATTGAGTTTTTATTGTATTATGGCTCTTTGTATGTTGATTCAGATGTCTTGCATTAAAGCTTTATGATCTCAATTCATGTGCTCCACCTACTTTATTGCTCGTCTAAGCGTATGGTTATATATAGATATGGATATCATTCTGACATTATATTGTATTAATAGGGCGTTTGTCCTAGCTTTACTGCAGTCACAGCCTCTTCTGGGAAGGCTTTACACTGAATGTTGAAACATTTGCTGCGAGGGTTTGATTGCAGCCTAAGAGTAAGGTTAGGTGCTGACACTGGGCGATTCGTTTTGGATCTGCTCCAACTCATCCCAAATGTATTGGATGAAGCTAGATCATGCCAGAGAACACAGTTTTGTTGTTCTACAACCCAAAGCTGAGGGGCTTTATACCTCTCTAGCCAACACTTGGCATGGGGTACTGTGACATTAGGCTTATGTGTGGATGCTCTTGTTTCAAGTAGATTATAGAAGCTGTATCCACCTGTGTCACTAAGGGGTGTCTGGATACCTTTGCACCAGGAGTTCTGTTAGCTGACTTTGTTTTTGACTAGTTATTTGACTGGTCATGCATATGGATAAGGGGCCTTTTCCTAGACTGCCACCAACTTTGGTTATCCTATTCTGCTGCACACTGAGCTTCTGTTTGCTTTATTTTACCCTCATCTCCTTATTATTTACTGATGATGCTACATGTTCATGGCTACTCTTACCGGTCCTGGATGTAGGAAAATGCTGATGGAAGTAATGCTCTTGTATAAACGTAGGTGATCTTCATGTTCATGTTCACTCAGGTTTGTTGATGGTGGAGCAGAGGGGCGCTGACTTCTCAGGGAGCCCTCATGTCTTGGTTACCTTCTGGCTCTCCCTTTTAGTTATGTTGTAATAGCCAGACCTGCCAGAGTTGCTGCTGCTCTCTGTTAACACCATATGGTGTATTCAAATATTCAGATCTTCTGTCAGAGCTAACAATCTGTATGTTTTCTTTGCCTGAGCTGAACTGCTGCCCATCCTGTGCAGTCTGATACTGTTTCTACATCTGCTTTGACTGGGTGCCACTGCTTGCCTTTAGCCACTGCTTGCCTTTAACCACCACGGAGCTCCTGGCTGTCCTGCACTGTGAAAGCTTGGCCTGTGTCCTGCTTACCCATCCAATGACCCAGCTATTTAATTACAGACTAATCAGACATTTATTCCTCTACCTTACAAACACTGAACGCTCCTTTCCTGTACTTGTCCTGCTATCTGGTGTTGACCTGAGGAGGATGGGTTCCCCTTTTGAGTCTTGGTTCCTCTCGTGGTTTCTTCCTTTTGAACCGAGGGAGTTTTTCCTTGCCTCTGTTGCCCTTGGTTTGCTCACTGGGTCTCAGACACCAGATTCTTTGTAAAGCTGCTCTGTGACAACATCTGTTGTAAAAGGCGCTATATAAATAAATGTTGACTTGGCTGGGCTAGACTAGTAAAGGTTACAGCGGTTTTCTGCTTGAGATACATTGCTTTGATTGAAAGCTAGCTTCATCAAAGAGGAGAAACAGATTTTAAGTTAAAACTTGAGCAGGAAACTTTCATTTAGGTTGACAGCAGCCATGAAGGAAATTGAATGTTGTCAGCAAACATATAACATCAGTATGGAGTTTATTTTAGTTTTTGCACAACGTTAACACCAATATACAATCAGAATTTACTTTTTCTGAATTCTTCCCAGAAAACATGACTGGAAGCGTATATTCCCAGTGGATGTTTTGGACCTACAGGATCAGTTTTCTAGACGTGCATTTTCCTTCCAGTGGTTCTCCATTCAGAAATCATATTTTGCATGATATTGACATTAGAGAAATACAAAGATTATTGTTGGGCTCAATACAACAAAGCACAAAGTAGATTACTGCAGGTGTGGAATAAAATCTTAATGAAAATGAGAAAGAAGAAATATTGCCTGCACACTGTTAAAAAGTCAGATAAAGTCTAGTAAAAACATGTTTATTCCAGTAAATATAGTACAAGAAGCCAAACACAAACTGCTCATGCACTGAGCACTGATTATAGCTAGAAGCTGAGACGTTGGCTGGGTTTGTGTCTGGCTTTTTGTACTCTATTTAATGGAATAAACATTGAATATAACATGTAACATGTAAATGCCTGAACCTCCCCCCTAAAATCTGATTGGCCACGCCAGATGCTATCCCAAAATTTCTGCCATCCTCACAGTGGGGCGGGTGTTTGCTCCTTTGAGAGGAAAATAGTTTTGCTGTTGGCAGAAATTGATGGGAAAGAACTTCATTCATTATCATTTCTTTATCACTGAACTTTGTATTGCCTTCAGTTTACCGGCTCCATTATTTCACTGCCTCTTTCAAACCCTGCCCTCAGGAGTGAGGCTTTAGTGGGCAGGGCTATGCACAGTGTGTGTGATAAGCTGCACTTTCAGTAAATCGAACACTAATTTTAGACACGCTTCAGTTGCGTCGAGGCACACTTTGTACTTGTAGGTACATCTGGCCTGGAGTGTGCTGAACGTTTTTTCCTCAGAGATGCCTGCGCACAGTTCTTTATGGTTTGATACTTAAAACACTCCTAAAATTCCCCTTTCCTCTTCTTCTGCTCTTTTTCACCAGCCTCAAGGTCAGAAATCTCAGTTTGGCACAGACACAGCTTTTTTTTTTCATTCTCTTTTTGCTGCGTGGACATCCAGTTATTCCATCAAGAGTCTGGCTTTCGGCCAGCGTTCATATTCACACCCGCTAGTCCAGTGCGTATGTGTGGAGTAGGAATAGGATGTGCTGTTAGGATCTTGGAACCTTGAAAACTACACATTGTTTCTAGTACTGTACTGTCAGAGTCCACTGGATGATAATTAAGAGAGTGTATGCAGGACATGGTGCTCTGACAGAGATACGCTGTGGGACAAATGTGCTAAGCTCTGCCTGGAAATATGTGTTACACAGAACTGGCATAAAAGCCTAAATATATAATTTATGT
The DNA here is from genome assembly GCA_034552555.1 of Semaprochilodus insignis. NCBI lineage: Eukaryota > Metazoa > Chordata > Actinopteri > Characiformes > Prochilodontidae > Semaprochilodus > Semaprochilodus insignis. Next base: position 4,529,686 of record CM067491.1, on the reverse strand, counting down.
ACCGTGTGCATGGAAAATATGTATGCATTTTCTTTGCCTTTTACAGTTAGCAGTTACCCTCAGTGCCTAGGCCCTCAGAGAAAGCCTAATGATTTGATTGAGAAGAGGTGGTACAGTGCAATGAATGTTTTGTTTGATGTGTGGAAAATGGCTCCAAAGCAGATGTTAATGATTGCCTTTGGGCGTGCCAAAGGCCATAGTGTGAAGGAAGTAACTGAATCTGCAGGTGTATGGAAGCGTATGGGTCTACCAGCAGTGGCTCCTAAATCCCAGTCTACAGGAAACTCTCCTCAGAATTGTGCCAGGGAAGGCATCCACCAAATCTGGCCCAACTGCGCAATTCTTTGATGCAAGAGTGTCTGAACGTTGATGTGGCCTACATCCAGAAACTTGTCCAGTCCATGCCAAATCCAATCACAGATGTTATTTGTGCTTGTGGAGATATTGCATGCTATTAGGTACATTTTAGTCACAGGTGACTCATTTTTTGTCCAGTGAGCTTACCATAAACTGTGGTTAGGGACATTTGGATTAGGTACATGCACAGGCCTAGCACATGCAGTGCTCATCATATTTAGCCTACAGGAACCAAACAAAAGGGAAAAGGTTGCTTGGCTGCTGCTCAGCATAAATTAGAGTTGTTGAGATGGTAAAGTTTCTCTCGTCAGCAGAAAGTGCCTCAATCTGTTCATTTCTTCTCTTCTCTTAAGTCTTCTTTATGAATATTCACCATTTGTGCTTGCACAAAGTGCAAGCCACCCATGCAGTGAAACACTCACATACAGATGCACTAGTGAACACACACTAGGAGGCAATGAGCACACTTGCCCAGTCCAGTAGGCAGCCCCAACCATGGCACCCTGGAAGCAGCTGGGGATTGAGTGTGCTCAGAAAGATTTCAGTCCTGTCGGTTGAAGGGATTGAATCAGCAACCTTCTGGTCACAAGGCTGGTTCCCTAACCTCCAGCCTACGACTGCTCAGACCTCCAACCTATAAGAAATGTTCTCTTCTCTTTGTAGCTATTTGTGCTTTCAGTGTTGTTGACCTAATGTGAATAGATACAGGTAAAGTGTCCAGCTTCTAAAAACACCCCACTAAACCACAGCCTAAATAATGAATAAATTTAGGCCTGGAGCAAGCTACATTCAGCCACTAAGCTTTGATCACCTGTTTTGAGAGCACAGTTGAGCCTATAAATGTGCTAAAGGTTTTTATTTGTCTCCAACTGTTTTACATGACAGACAGGGTGGTTTTAGAGGCAGTTTCTCCTGAGGAGCAAATTTGCACCTTCCTGCACTCTGCATAGCAGCACATTAAACCAAGGCAGAGGATTACAAATGTGTGTGATCAAATATTTATGGCACATCCTGTCCCCCCAGTATTACATGAACAGAGGGAGCAGGATGTGAGAGCATGTGAGAAAACACAGTGTCCTTACTGATCGGAAGGACATTAAGAATACAGGACAGGCCTGATCACGGTGTGCCATGCAGGGAGGAGAGTCCAATGAAATCAACTCTAATATTCTCTTTTTCTCTGGGTACATAAGGCGATAGTAACTTCAGGCTCCTGCAGATGGCGCTGCATGAGGATGATGGGACTATAAATACCTGCAGGGTGGGAGTGAGGGGATTGAGAAGTGATAGATTGATAGATAGAGTGATAGATTGATATATAGAGTGATAGACTGAGAAGAGGTAGTACAGTGCAGTGAATGTCTTGTTTGATGTGTGGAAAATGTCTCCAAAGCAGATGATAATGATTGGCTAAAAGGAGTGACTGCATTTGGGCGTGCCAAAGTGTCAGTAGTGTGAAAGAAGTAGCTGAATCTGCAGGTGTATGGAAGCGTACGGTCATATGGGTCTACCAGCAGTGGCAAAAATCCCAGTCTGCAGGAAATTCTTCTCGGGATTGTGCAGGGAAGACATCCACCAAATCTGGCCCAACTGCACAATTCTTTGATTCAAGTGTAGCTGAGCACTGATGTGGCCTACATCCAGAAACTTGTCCATCCTATGCCAAATCCAGTCACATTTGTGCTCATGAAGGTATTACAGGCTATTTGGTACGTTTCAGTCACAAGTAAACAAAAAGAAAACAAAAAATAAACTAGTAATTGTGGCTTGTGTAAAAATTTGGTTAGCCTTTTAGTAGTTAAGTCACAATTAATTAGCTTGTTAGGTTGTTGTTAGGTCTGGAATGATAATTGAGAATTGTCAGTTGATGATCAGATTAGAAAAGGTAACACACTGGTGAACATGCTCCCCTCACAACTTTTTTTGGAATGTGTTTGGGATGTAGCATAATTTATTTTTGTTTTCTGTTTTATTAAGACAATCAAATAAAATTAGCTGTATGTTGTCATTTGCAGAAAGAAAATAATTATGTTTTAAGTATAATTTAAAAGTTGTGTTACTACTTTTCACTTTCAAAATCAACAAAATATGTAATTTGGGCTGCCTAAACCTTTCTATACAACTATACCAAAATAAACAATAAAACTGATGAGAAAACAACAAGAATGATCTCATCTTTGTGTTGTTTTGAGTAGACTGGATTGGCAAAGGAGCTGTTTTTTATTATAATGTGGCAGTTTTTACAAATAAACCAATTAAAGGACATTTTACGCAAAAACCGGCATATGTATTAGTGTTACAGCAAACTTCAAGTACACCAGACCTCCCTCTCTGTGTGTCTTTCTGAGCACAACATGTGAAATATAGATTAATTTTAATAGCAAAGCTGTACTAGTAGCCACTAATTCCCAGGAAAATTAGCACCAATGCAAACACCGTGTACTGTATGAGCTCTCTGGTGGCTGCAGAGCTGGTGTGTTGATGTGCATTGATTTGTTTCATTCTTTGTTTTTTTCTGAAAACTTTCCTTCTAGAACATCAGCAGCTCCGTGCACAGTTCAGAACATGAGCTTCAGTGTAACTAATAGGAACAGCCAGTGTGTAAAATTCCCGGCAGGAAGGAATGTGATGGTGTGTGAGAGGGAGAGTTTGTACAGTACAGAGACAGACAGATAGAATGAATGCTCTCCTCTTTCTTTTCCTCTACACTCGGTTTGTAGCTGTGTGTATGCAGTTATGAATTATGTTAATATGATGTGATTACAGACAGGTGAAGACCCTGGCTTCTGAACCTGAGTCTGAAGGTATAAAGTGTTCTATAACAGTGAATGGGTTCTCTATAGGAGGTTCTTTAAAGGGTCCTTTGGAGTTACATATCATTTACAGCCCTTTCGTAAAGAGTGAGGAGACCCAAAAATGGTTCTTCAATGGCATCATGTACGGAACACTATTGTTAAGAGTGTAGGGTTAAAGTTAGGTGTTGAGTTGCGGTTAAGATTGGGAACAGAGTGAGCTTCAAGTTTAGAGTTAGGTTTTGGTTTGAGGTTAAGGTAGGAGTAGAGTGAGCTTCAAGTTTAGAGTTAGGTTTTGGTTTGAGGTTAAGGTAGAAGTAGAGTGAGTTTTAGGTTTAGGGTTAGGTTTTGGTTTGAGGTTAGGGTAGAAGCAGAGTGAGTTTTAGGTTTAGAGTTAGGTTTTGGTTTGAGGTTAGGGTAGTAGTAGAGTGAGTTTTAGGTTTAGGGTTAGGTTTTGGATTGAGGTTAAGGTAGAAGTAGAGTGAGGTTTAGGTTTTGGACTGAGGTCAAGGTCAGTGTTTAAATTAGGGTGAATTATAGGTTTAGTGTTGATGTCAGGCTTAGGAATAGAGTGAGTTTTAAGTTTAGGGTTAGATTTTGGATTGAGGTTAAGGTAGGAGTAGAGTCAGTTTTAGGTTTAGGGTTAGGTTTTGGTTTGAGGTTAAGGTAGGAGTAGAGTGAGTTTTAGGTTTAGGGTTAGATTTTGGATTGAGGTTAAGGTAAGAGTAGAGTGAGTTTTAGGTTTAGAGTTAGGTTTTGGTTTGAGGTTAAGGTAGGAGTAGAGTGAGTTTTAGGTTTAGAGTTAGGTTTTGGTTTGAGGTTAAGGTAGTAGTAGAGTGAGTTTTAGGTTTAGGGTTACATTTTGGTTTGAGGTTAAGGTAGGAGTAGAGTGAGTTTTAGGTTTAGAGTTAGGTTTTGGTTTGAGGTTAAGGTAGTAGTAGAGTGAGTTTAAGGTTTAGGGTCAGCTCTTTAAAATCTGTTGTTATTGTTTTTGTTCTGCTACATGATTGAAATGTAATAACAGTTACATACATAGTAGGTTAAATGTACCTGTTATTTATGCTCTTGATAGTTTTGAGATGCACTTTCAACTTTTTATGTTTGTTTGGCAAAACACATGTAGATACAGTGAACCCTCCAAATAAAGTGCCACCAAATAATCAAATGTCTTTCGCTCAGCTTGCTCTTATCATTTAATCGAGATGCAGAAGTTTTGTTTTGTTTTGTTTCTATGACTTTGATCTGTCGAACTGAACACCAGAAGGCCACAGCCTGAAGACTGAATTGATGACTCTGGCTTTAATTAGTATAGCCTGTATTAGTGATGTGATCAGTTCTTTACAGGCTATGCTAATCTATGCCAGAATCAGCAATGCAATGGATCCGCATCCATTCTTCTGGAAGAACTCTACAACTGTTACGTGTTTCAGTTTTATAGTTGTTGTTGTTGTTGCTCATAAACCTATGAAGATGTTGTGTATATTCATGTATATTATTATTATTATTAACATATCAGTTTTACAGTGTGTATATTCATTGGTTTTTATTTGGTTTGAATGGTGATATAGACAAAGAGAGACTGTTAGTACATTTCTTACATATTTAATATTAATATTAATGCATATACTATTTAATATTTAATATTAATGCATATATTGTTTAATATTTAATATTGATATTAATACATATAATATTTAATATTAATACATATATAATGAGCATGGTGTTAGAACATATATTGTCATAATGCATCAAAGTTACATGTAAATGATCAATATAAAAATGACTGTGTTGAATAATGTACTTTCAATGCACCATAATGTGTAATTACTGTCTAATATGCTGTTATATTAGTAACTTTAAACAGGGCCGTTTAAGTGTTGTGCTCTAAGCTATTGATTTCCAGGCTGAGGGACGTTTTTAGCTCCGCTGTGTTAGAGTTGGGTCTTCAGTTACATGATTAGTCACTGTGGGAGCTCGCTGTGTCACATCATTAATCTCTGCTACGACTTTATCTGCTAATTAATCGCTCCCCCTCACTGCTGTGGTCAGTGGCATTTCATGTGCGTGTGGGTGTCTGGACGTGTGGGTGGGTGTGCATGTGGTTGGATGTGTGTGTGTGTGTTCCATGTGAAGAAACAAAAGGTTCTCAGTTTCCATAAACCGTGTGAGTGATTTCATGATTTCCGCACAATTAGGCTCAATTAAAGAAGCTGGTTAAAGGATAGTTCCACCTATATTTCAGATACCCTCATGGTTCAGTGGTTAAGATGTAAACAGAGCCATTCACAGTGGTTTAATGTGAAGTGGGTCATTAGTAGAGAAACTTAATGACTCAGATTTGTTTACAGCAGTGCTTATAGGAACCAGTGGCCATGGGATCAGTTTAGATCTAGGAGGCTAATCTTGCTAGCAGCCACTCAGAGTCTGCTGTCACTGGAATAAACCTGCTATTCTTCAGTATGTGAAGTTATTGTATAGTATAGGAAACTTGTTCATTTATAGAGCTTTTGATAAACTAGATGTCCCCAAACTTTCCATGGGCAGTGTAGTGTTTCATAAACATGACACCAATGTCAAACACCTGCAGTCAAAAGTCAAAGAAGACTGAAAGACTAAAATCAGACTAAAATCAGACTTGAACTTCAGACTAAAATTGTTTTGTTTTGAGTGACCATCTACCTTAATTATGTTTATTTAACGGGAAAAATACATTGATTAAACGTCTCATTCTGTCACAAACAAAGCAGTCATAACGCTACCAAAACAAGGCACACAAAGTTTACTTAAGTATGTATTTTGGTACTGACAGTTCTTTACCCTGATGAGACACATTTACTGTAAAAAACAGGAGGATCCAGCAGGGCTGTCGTCTCATTTGGGGCTCTAAAGTGCTGGGATGTGGCCAAAATAAGGCTTTAAAATCTCTTGTTTTATTTTTAAATAAAAATATTTTTTAATTATTTGTTGAATATTATAATAATTATACTTTTTAAAATTTTATTTTATTATTTTTACTTAGGGAAATAGGCCCTCTATAAAAATAATAGAGAACAAAAAATTAACTTAGATATGTTTTTTTAAGTAAAACATATCTAATCCTATATGTGTATAAAAAAGATGCCTCATTATTTAGATTTATTTATTTAATAATATATTCATTTATTTATTCATACTGTGGGACCCCAGTTTGGACTTATTTGATAGAACGGTCCATATAATTCATATTTAATAAACCGCAGGATGTCAGCAGATTGTCCAAAGCTGGATTTGTGCATATGCAAGCTATTGCATTATTGCATTTGTCCTCCTGTTTTGGAGCATAACAGACGCTTTGAATAGTAATTTTAAAAGAGAGAGAGAGGGGGGAGGGAATGTGTGTGTGAGAAAGAGAGACAGAGTGAGTCAGTAAAAGTGTAAGTGTGTGTGTGTGTGTGTGTGTGTGTGTGTGTGTGTGTGTGTGTGTGTGTGTGTGTGTATGTGTGCGCGTATTGTGCTCTGTATGAGGAAGCTCTTCCCGAGAGGCCCAGCAGACTGAGTTATAATGCCTGTTTATGTGTTTTATTAAAATGAATTATAAAAGTGTTCAGTAAAATGTTTCTCACTGGACTCTCAGAGGTTAAAATCTAGAATAAGTAGACTTCTATATGCTCAATATGCCAGTAGTTTGGGTGCTCCTGGTTAAATGGCATGTTTTGTCAATTGCCCGATTGCTGTTTATTTATTACATTTTGACATTTTAATTTCAGCTAATTTTAATGTGTATTACAATATGCAGAAACTTATTTTCACTTGGATATATACGTATCGTTGCTGTCTACATAAAATAAGTATTTATTACACTGTGTGAAAATTTCATGATGAATGGACCAACAGAAATGGCTGAAAATCGCTTGGATAACTTGGATAACTATATATATATTCATCCCAGTAAATGACTTTATAAATATGTATGAACAAAAAAGAATACAGAAGGACTGTGATTGTTCTGTGAGTGTATCTCTAAACTTGCGTTGTAAACTTCCTCTGTACTTGAGGAAGTCTAGTATTTACAGTTATTCTCTTATACTTAGTGTATCTAATCCATCCTTCATTAAATTCAGGTATATTGATTGATTAATCAGGTGTACTGTATCGTTTTAACATGTGATGGAACAAGTGAGGAACCAAACACCAGTAAAATAAACTTATTTATTCATTTGTTTGTTTCTTTTTATTTTAATGTCATATAGTGTTTTTTTTACTGGCAGAAAAACATACATAGTGAAGAGGCCAATCCAAAATGGTCCAAATACATTGAAATGTAATTTGGGATTTCACTTGATGCCCTGAATGGATTCTTGATGGACTGTAGTGAAAGTGATTTATTGCGCTGGTGACCGGCGGTTTGACACACTCATGGTTTCTGGACTTCAATCAGAGATTTACAAACATGGACAGCCTTTTCATTAATGATGACACTCAAATCTCTGTCGGCTCCCGCAGCGAACTGAAGCTTAAACTCGTGTTCTTTTATATAGTTCAGTCTAACACACAAAACAAACAAATAACTGGACCCAACAGCGAGGCCTCCGAGCAAACTGGACTGATTAGCTGCTCCCCGCGGCGCAGAGTCCAGCACATGCTGCTGCCGTTCAGGGACTTTTAAGGACAAGCCATGTCTTTGTTGTGTCCACGACCGTATTTTCAGAGCTTATGAGCGAATTGCCAAATAAGGTGGCCTGAGGTGCACCCGCTGTTTTCTAACTTTCTCCACTGTTCTCGGTTCTGTTGATTTGTTCTACAGCCAGCGGTTAAAGTAAATAATCAGAAATACAGCAGCTCTGGTTCATCTAGGATAGGATTTCTGAAGTGCGTGTGTGGGTGTGTGGGCAGTAGTGAAATTGCCTTGTGCGTTCACCTGCAGTGCAATCCGTAAGTTATTGGACAGTTATACAATCTTTCTTGTAACTCCAGTTAGTCCTCAAATAATAAACAGTGCAAAATTGCTCCATTAATTTCATTGACTGTGTGGCGTGTCGTATGGAAGGCCCATTGTTCCCACCTCGGTAATTATGCAATCAGCGCTAGAACTCATAGGAAGGAGTCATGTGTATATGGGAGCGTGGTTGGTAGGGGTGGGCGGAGCGATGATATGTTATCACTATTGTGAAGTCATGTCATGATATGCTTTTATATTAGTTTAGTATATTATGGGTCTCGTCGGTACTTCTAGAACATACTGAACAACTACAAGGGTCTTAGCAAGCCAGATCGGACCAACTATAGCACATCTTTGTTCTCAGAACGGTACCTTACATCTGAAAGTGGCACCTTTACAAGAGAAGGAAAAAATGTCCTCAAAGGACCCACAAACTCCATATAGCAGGCTGTTTGTGTTACTGTGCCTTTAAGACTGAGCTAAGATAACTGAGCTCTGTTCTGATTGGCTTGTGTCTTGTGTTGTGGTTCATTCAGAAAAGCATTCAGAGCTGAAACACTCCTTAAAACTCCCATAGGAGTGGCTGGAGCTAAGCTGCTGTGGAGTGAATAGATGGCTGTATGTAAATGAGACCACAGAAACAATGAACTCAAAACAGGCTGTTATTGTTTGCAGCATAGTTTCCATATATGGACTGTATGAAGTGGGTATGAACGGTATGTTCAGAATTTTTTCCAAGTAATTTTGGGCTGTTTATGTTGGTCCATTCATTATGAAATATAAACAGCAGGAAAAGGGCAAATGAGCTTTTCAAATTAAGCATAAATAAAGAAAATATCATGTTATAATAATGATAAGAATAGCTGAAGACATGTTTAATCTTATTGACTAAATGGAAGAATAAAACGTTTTGGTTTGTATTGTTGCTATTATTATTATTATTATTATTATTGTTTTGCTTTATCTCACACAAATGATATATATTTCTCTTTTGTAAAGCTTATTCATTTGGAAACACTAGGACTAAATAGTTTTAAAATGCTAAATGAATGATCCTGCCCAATCTGGCAACCCTGAGCAGGTTGCTGGCTCTGTATGAGCAGCAGTAAACAGAGAGAGCAGAGGAAACCGTGTATCTTCAACCATCTTTTGAAAGCAAACAACATTTTAGTGAACTCTCGCCAGTGAACGGGGCTGTGATGATTCTTAAGCTACTTATGCTTGTGTTATACTGAAGCACGTGCTAAACATTATTGCTCAGTGCAGTCTGTGGAGTTCACTCGTCAACAGAGGAAACGGTTCATACCACCAATACCATAAAACAGTCAGTGCTGTAATACAGGGGCCACGGGTTGTATTGCACTGATATGCGTGTTCCAGTTTCGTGTGTTTATACTCTCTGATTTCTTTGAAAATATATGCCAGACTTTCCGTGTGCATTAGGATTAATACCAGCTTGAGTGTCTGGATTCACAGAGAAGCCATCAAACAAAGCTAAACGTGTCTGTGTTTGTGAGATTCTGTGAAGCTGAAACTTCTGGGTCAGGAACCGTGTCCAAGTTGAACGTGCCTCGTGAAACAGGCCACGAACAAACACATATGGTCCTGCAGATGCACAGGATTAACTTTTGATGAGAGAAGGATGAAGATTCTACAAGGCTTATGCTTGGCCAGAATAAGTAAAGCAACTGAAGATGTTTCTTTAGGAAGTGTTTGATTTTCAGGCCTCTTTAGTGATTTAAACCTCGTATGGTACATTACTGCTCACATGTAACAGTACATGGCTCCTAATATATTGCCATACTGTGTGAAAGTCAGAGGCAATGCTTGGGTCTGTTCATTTTGGGTTATTAAGTGCAAATGATTAGTTTTTCCAATTCTAAAGAAATTCAATAGAAAGGACACAGTAGAGGACTATTTACAAATCACATCAAAAAGCTGCTGGTGGTCCTGGGACAATGGACTGACCACCCCAGAGTGCAGACCTCAACATCACTGAATGATTGAGATTACTCGGTTCATGAGCAACTTAAAATACCACCAACTCCTAATACTGAACTTTGGAGGTGTAGAGAAATATCCCTGCAGATTTCAGTAGAAATCAATAGAAGCAGTGCTAAAAAGAAAGAGTAGCTGGAGTTTGATATTGTATTTAGTTGTTAAGAATAATTTACATATTTTTTTTTTCCTGATACTGAGGAGCAGTATGTAACTTCTAGTTACACCTGAGGAATTATAATAACTGCTGAACCATTTAAGGTGGAACAGAAGAATTAGAACGAGTAGCTGGTGAATAAGAAGCTGAATTTAGTGTCATATTTTTAATGCTTATATGTTTCATAAAGAGGTTTAGACTATCAAAAAAATCAAACCTGGTGCTTCATGTAGGGAGCTGCCGATGTGCTACGGTAGGACATTTCAACAGGGATTTGTCTCCTGACCAAATTCAAGTTTCAGTGTAAAAATCATCGGGCAGTGTGTGGACTGTCTGATCTGGGCTACTGTAAAAGCATGGTGGCTCTACATGGCAGCCTCCGTTGGAAGATGGCTTATTCTTATGTAGATATGAAGGACTCACTCTATGCTATAAAACGATTTGTTGTTACAAGTGATTACACACTAATGAAAACACAGGTTGCATATTACACTTATCATCAAAAGAATAGCTGCATAAATAGTTTTAGCTAGAAGGAATCAACCAACAGGAATGAAACTTGGTGGGTAGGTTTGACACTGTGATACATGCAAATGAATTAAGTTTCTCACTCTGCCACGCTTGTGACATAAGCAAGGACGGGCCTTGTTGCTTTGCCTGACTGACCCGACAGCTATGATTGTGGACATTCAGCGAGCAGTGATGTCCTCCATGAGTCATCCTGTTAGCGCCAGCACCATTGACAGACAGCTGCATGACGCAGGACTACATGCACGCAGGACTACATGCACGCAGTCAACGTCGCCAAAGACTGCAATGGTATCGTGCCAGACTGTCCTGAAATGGCAGCGGGTCATCTTCAGTGACGAGTCCCACTTTTGTCTTGGTGGAGACGACCAACGAATCCCTGTGTGGATGCACCGTGGCCAGCAGCAAGATGAATGGTTTGTTGTCATGTGTCACATGTCCAGAAGGCCTGTGGTCTAGAAAATGGTGTCACTCCACCTCCATCCCTACTGCAAAATCTGCAGGAACTGCGTGAGAATATTCAAGCTGCATTTGATGGATTGTTCCTGGTAACTTTTATCTTCCTTTGAATAGCATTGTCATCCAACACTTCCTTCTAGATACAGCTATTCTTTTGATGATGTGTGCATATTCCGTTTCTAATAATAGACCCCTCTGAATCTTACACACTGCTCCTTTAAAGGCTGTTTCAGCTGGAGATTAAATACATCAGAGGTGGTCTCTTAATGTGTTCGCAAGCTGTATATTCATTTATAAAGTGAGTAAGAGCAGAGAAAAAAGTCAGACGTGCTGCTTTTGGCGGGTTTATTTCAGTCATGTTGAGTTTGAGCGTTTTTAGCTCTGTCTGTTTGTGAAGAGGACAAACAAACTCAAGTAGAAAAGTTTTGTCCTTCTTTGATTCCCCAGCTGCCGTGGCTCGTCTGCTTCCTCTCCCAGATGACTTAAATAGCTCTTGATGTAGCACTTACATTAGCGAACACATGCAGCTCTGGATTGCTTGGAGCTTTTTCATCACTGACGGGGGAATCTTTCTTGGATTTCAGGCATCAAATCTAGAGCTTGAAAGCATCGGTTCTGAAGCGCTCAACAGAGGCATGTCACATGATTAACGTTTCTTACTGTCTCTGTGCTGAACTAGATATTCACTATTGTTAGTCCAGCATTGATTCAGCTTGGATGCTGGTCATGTGTAATGAGCTAGCAGATCCTTGTACACTGAATGAAAGCAGTCTGCTTATGGGGGAGGAGTTGATGATTCTGAACTGGGTGAATTGAGATGTGTCAGAGCAGAGCTGTGAACGGGGTCATCAGTGCATCACACATGCAGAGGGCCAAAGGGGTTGTAGACAAAGTGGATACACTGAGCTACTGAGCCATCTGATGCTGAGCGATTGTGCACAATGTTAGATAAATTACAATCATGCACTGTATTGTCTCGGTGCACTGGAAATCATTAGCACTGTGCTAGCTGCTATTGCTGAGTTGCTATTAAAGCAATGAAGTGGAACAGTGGTAGTCAGCACAAATCCCCTTTCTGTGATCATCTGTGGAATCAATCTTCTCATTAACACACACACACACACACACACACACACACAAAATATTTTAGAAGAATATATACAGGGCAACTACCTTTAGGTGTTTTAAAGAGATCAGCAGATCTAAGGGTGCTTTAAAGGTGCAATATGTAAGATTTTTAGTTTAAAACATTCCAAAATGAACAAAAATTATCAACATATTGTAAAGAAATAACAGTTTTGACGATGTGTTGAAAACGTTTATGTGTGTGCTGAAGTTAGCATGCTAACCGGTTAGCCCTGGTCCAGCCTGTCCCATAACACCTCTTTGTACCTCAAGAGGCGATAGTGAGTCAACCTAGCCTTAAGCCATCAATCCAACAACAGAAGAAGTAGGAAGTAGTACTGCTGCCCCCACAGTGTATTCTAACCTCTTATCAGTCATGTTGAAGGTGCTGCTCCCGGTTAGATAGTTTAAGAACAGGAGACCAATGAGAGAAAAAGTAAAAGCAATGATGGCTGAAGCTCTTGGCAAGTGACTGCCACTGATAAAGAATCTACATTCTGCAGCAAACAAAAGAGGTGATATTAATAGAAGCAGAGCGACAGTCAACACTGGTGCTGCTTTCCACCGCTGGAGATGCTCTTGGAGAGTAAAGGGATGAAGTTTGATTTTCTGGTGATATGTTGCCCCCTAGAGTTTGGAGTATAAATTCAACAGGTAGCGTCATCAGACAAATGGCTCCTTTAAGGTCATGTACAGCTTTAAAAACTAGTATCAGAACTGATGGATTGTTTTCTTAGGAAGCCCAATACAAAGAACATTACAGTAATCAACTCTGCTTCTGCATAATCAAAGCTACTTTAATAACTTGTATGAATTCAGAATCTAAGACTACACCCAGGTTTCTCTGAGGTTTAGTACCAGGGATCTTCTTGATTTACTTGTAGAAGTTTCTGTGACATCCACTAAGAAATATCTGACACCTCTCTCTATCAACAGAGTCATGATATTCAGAAGAAGTGGATGAAGAAGGAAATGTATAATCGTGTATCATCAGCATAACTACGAAGATTGATATCATGTTTCCTGATGACATCACCTAGAAGTAGCATGTACAAAGAGAAAAGCAAACGCCCTTAAACTGACCCTTGTGGTACGCCACAGGACATCTTAAAAATACAACACACTGAATAACGTATTCCAGGCAAGCTCTGTACGTGATTTGTGCTCCTCTCCCTCCACTGAGACTCAACGTCCCCAATCTCAAACAGCACACGCTCCAAATGCCAGCTGATTTCAGCAGCACTTGCATCTGTGAGCAAAGCTCTTCAGGGCTGAAACACCACAAATCTCCAGGCAGAGCAGGATTCACTGATGATTGTGCTGATTGGTGCTGACGGTCTTGTCTGCCAAAGACAGACAGCAGGAATGTGAGAACATCTAATGGAACATTTTTATTATTTTGTATTATTACAGTAAAAATCTATTGTCTGTGTTCTCGCGCCGTTAACTATCATCGCAGCCTGTCTGGTGTACTCAGTGTTACAAATGAACACATTAGTCATCTCGTCTTTCTTACTGCGTTCCTGTCCAGCCTTTGGGAGAGTAGAGATCGGTCTTGGTTCTAGACTGCTTTAACTGTGGAGACAGCTGTGCCAAACATGTATGCAAGGTAGGCTGCATTTCAGCTGTGTGCAAGAGAAGACAATTCTCCACAGCACATTCAGTGTTATAGCTACATTAGAGCACAAAGATCAAACACCCGTACTTAATAAAACGGCTCGAAATCAACTACAGGGACTTTCTCTCTGTTTACTTTCTAGGACTGTGACAATAACCACATTACCGCAGTACCATGTGATGCCTACCGTGGTGTGGAGCTCATTACTTTCATCACTGTATTTTTTATTGTTATTATTATTACTATTTTGCTGGTGAACGTTGATTCACCATCACTGATAATGCTTGCCATTAGTGAGCTGAAGAAGACTGCACAGTAACGTTAGCTGATATATGTTTATCTTCAAGACTAACGTTATCTACCGTGGCTTTCAGTGGTCTCAGTGTTGCTTAAAAGTATGATAAATTGCTGATAAAAGTTTCACTCTGTGACACTCTGAGAAACTGTTCTCAGTCACCGAGAGCCGGGATCTTACTACTCCAGACTGAGTTTGAAGTGTTCTTGTTATACTGACCGAATGGCATTTGGTCCCTCGAGAGCTGCACCAGCGTTTGTCATATTAAACTAAGCCAGTGCTGTGAGACTCTGTGTTTGGCTTTAGTAAGGATTAACCCGTTATTTACACATAGAAATATCCAAAACCGCAATTGTCATCTGTACAGGTCAAAGGCCTGTGCGGCGCCGCTGTCAGTACCTTTGCTAAAAACAGTAGTTTGGAATGTTTGGATGTTGCTGGATGACTGGGAGTGCGATGGTGTTAAGCCTGAGTATTTGACGCACGCTGTAAGTGGAGCCTTCGACCCCCCTGTATGGCCGTGCACATCTGGATTTTCTCACCATGTGTGCAGCTTCATTCAAAGCCATGAAAGCGCTATCATGTAATCTGAGAATATTGCACCAATGGAGGTGCTATCTGTAAAGGCTAATGTGTTTGTAGCTGGGGGGTGTGGGGAGTGGGGTTAGGCTGCTGGCGGTAAGCCACCAAACTGTGTGGATACAAAGCTAAAAGTATGTTTTAATTACTTTATTACTTCAGTGGTAATGCCTTACAGCTTCCGCCTTTTGTCTCGTTTCCTAGCAATGGCCAGGCAGAACAGAATCACCTGATATGACTTTATTTTATTTCATATTTATGTTTTCACATGTATCCAGCAAATGTGGTTACATTATATTTTGTCACAGTTGTTTCAGTAAAAATACATCATATGAGTGTACAAACTCCAAATACAAACACAACTGTATTTGATATATTGTCAAATATATATCAAATATTGTTATGTTGTTGATAATAATATTGTGGCTGTCCAATGTTAAGAAACTATAAAGAGTTCATGGAAGACTGAAGTATCCCCACTTGTTTAAATAGAAAGTATAATAAAGTCCATACAGTCCTGGAAGTCCATACAGACGGAAACTAGCGAGTGCTTGATGGTGTGGTTTAGGTTGGCCAGGTTAGGGTTAAAATGTGGTCGGGATTAATACAGCTTCAGACTCAAAACCAAATCATGTGAGCTCATAAGGCTGTTGGGATGTTTTTGAGTTCAGACCAAAATGTAAGGCCAGATTAAAGCTCTAATCTGTACCTCACCAGCCCCTCTTTAAAGATGCACCATCCCAGCACTGAGTAACCCTGAGATCAGCACACTGGATGCTTTTCATCAGAGAGAGGCTTTAGTACCTGATCAGGTTCTGCATGCAGCTGATTCAGTAAAGTCATCCAATCAGAATTCAGTTCTCCTGGATCAGAATTACAGACGGTTGCATCACTCTTCACAGGAAAGCCTCTGTGTCTATGTTGTTGTTTCTGTGTTCTCATCTAGTCAACACTGAACTGACTAGTGTATCAACATCATTTGATGGAAACGACCAGTCAAACATTTCAGTGCACCTGATTTATTATTATTTTTTTAGTTTTTTTTAAAGGCTCATGATTAAAAAGAGCATGACAGTATATATACACACACAACAAAACCATTTAAACAGTATTTGTTTCAGACAGGTAGTTCTCATGAATTTAGAGGTGGACTATGTAGAGCTGGAACAGCTAACAGTTTTAAATAACTGTATTTGGTAGAAAGCCAGTAGATCGTAATTCATAGTTTCTACGTCTTTATACGTTTTTTAAAATGTGGAAAGTAATTTTAAAAAAAAATGAATAAAATAAAAAGAAAAACTTTTGACCAGTTGTATATATGAATGTGTCACTATCTCTGAAAATTTGTTTTCTCTGAAGGAAGTGTTTTCAGCAAGACTGAGGAGTAATAATAATGTAATAACAGTGTAATGACTATGTAATGATAATGTAATAATTACATTCTATTTATTAAGAATGTATTCTAATTCTATTTATTATTATTGTCACAACAGCATACAGAGAAATTAAAGACATAACTGAAATTAAATAAGATTAAGGATAATAAAAGACAATAAAACAATAAAAAAAACCTCTTGTCATATTGAACGGAAGTGGTTTGTAGGCTGCTGCACAGAGGCAGTTCATTTCCAGACAGAACCATCAAACACCCACTATGCTTTTAACCTAGCCATGTTTTTTCTCTTTCTGAGTTGTTCCTAAGAGACCAACCATAGTGTCACCGCCTGCTTCTCTCTGCCTCATTTCTGCCCACATGCATGCTGGTCTGTAAATGGCCTTAACTGGATGGCTGCTTCTGAAAAGCTGGATCATTTTCAGCTACTTTCCAGTTTGTAAGTTCTCGCCTTGTAAAAGCTAAATCTGTGTCATTTTAGCTCTCGCATTCATTTCCATGTGTAAAACAGTTTGTGCCTTTTTGAGTAAGGAAACTGCTTTATTGTTACTCTCGGTACTAGTATAACAATAATAAGCATTTACTGTTTCAAACTTACCATTATCCAACAATAAAGGAAGCCTTGTGCATCTTTTATACAGCAGTAGAAAACATGGTCGCACGAAGAAAGCTCAGATTCTACACGCTGAAATCGATAAAATGATGTTTCTGTTGTAGACAGGGACACATGTGACTTGTAGGGGGGAGGGAGGGGTGGAGAGAGAGTCTGCAGGACAGTGCGCCTTCCCCTTTATAGTGTCCCAAAAGTTATTAACGAACAAATAACTTTAGTTTGAAGACAGTTTATACACACACACACACACACACACACACACACACACACACACACACACACACACACACACACACACTTGTTTCTGTGAATAGTGGTACGGCTACTACCATAACCCTAACCTTACCTTAACCTAACTTTATACCATGCCCTAATGTTAACCTTAACCCTAACCTCTCCCTAACGTGAACCAAAACCTAAACTAAACATAACCCTAACCTTACCTTAACCTAACTTTATACCATGCCCTAATGTTAACCTTGACCCTAACCTCTCCCTAACGTGAACCAAAACCTAAACTAAACATAACCCTAACCTTAACTAAAGTTATCCAATCCCCAACCCTTAACCTAACCTTATTTTTACCCTGATCTTACCCTAATCTTACCCACACCCTAACTTTAAGCAGAACTACTACTACCCAACCCTAACCTTACCCCTACCCTAACCCTAATCCTACCCCAATCTTAACCAAATCTACTTCCACATAACCCTAACCTTAACCTTATCCTTACCCTTAATCAGAACTACTGCTAGCCTGACCCTAACCACAACCATGACCTTACCCCTACACTAACCCTAACCCTAACTTTATACTTAACCTGACCTTACCCTAATCTTACCAACACCCTAACCTTAATCAGAACTACTACTACCCAACCCTAACCTTAGCCCTACCCTAGCCCTAATCCTACCCTAACCAAAATCTTGAACAGATCCACTTTTACCTTATCCCTAACCTCAACCTCGAACCTACCTTTAATCAGGACTACTGCTAGCCAGACCCTAACTCTTATCATAACCTTACCCCTACACTAACCCTAACCTTATCCATACCCTAACCTTAAGATTCCTTAAAATGTAATGAACAACATTGTGGGGACCCGCTCGTTCCCCATAACATGAATATATAAAAATGAGTGTATGCATTGTGGCATAAATCTAAAACACACACACATACACACATATTCTGATAGCTGCCATGATCTTCATAGGAATCAGTTTTGAACCCTCTGTCAAATTATACACAGCCACAGCTTTCAAAGCCTGGAATATATTCAGTAGTTATGATTAGTAGGGTCATGATGTAGGGTCATAAGAAGTTCTCAAAAGTTGCACAGTATTTTCATTTGCATTCATTTTGCATACCGTACATACATTCTGTTCTCATGCCTTAGATAGAATTTACCACAGCTACAAAAGCATACAGACTGTATAGTCCATAACATATATATTGTATGTTTTCTTAATTCACATGCTTTTTTCCATGTCTTCTGTTTTTTATGCTATTTTTTAATATGTATATTGTTTCTTTGCTGACTTCAATTAGTCAGTGAGCTGAAAGTCACAGAAGTTTTTCAATACAGAATTTGTGAATACAAAATGTGGTTCACTATGATCCATGCTAATGATTTGGAGGCATTAAAAAGTTTATATTTAAAATGAATAATTAATCATTTATTTGAATTGGAAAAAAGAATAAGAGCATGTACTTACCTGATTTCCCGGAAGTTTGGACAATGCAAATTGTATGTGGGCTCTCTTAACATATAATAAATGGTTGATGAAAAGGGAGTTGTCAAGCATGATATGTTAAATGGATTCATATATTAATGTAAAGTGATATGATATGATTTTAGTAGTATTTAATGATTATATTTCAGAGTGTAATGTAGTTATGTACTATTTACCAAGTGCTTTATATGGGTTTGGGTTATTAATCTTAAACATGCGCATAGGTTATCCTGAAGGATACTTCAATGGTGTTTGCTTCATTTGTAAATGTGATGTCAGTGGACACAAATGGCACCCCAGACATGGAATCACCCTGATAAACTTCTGCTGTCCCAGATTTATTTACACCAGGGGTGGGAAACTGAGGGCTGGAGTCCAGCACAGTTTGGTGTATCCCCTTCCAGTCAAATCTGGCACTTAACTGATGAGTTGAATGAGATGTATTTGAGCAGGAAAATCACCAAACTGTGCTGGAATTCATCCCTCCAGAACCATAGTTCTCCATCCCTAATCTACACTAGGGCTGTACCCGACTCAGAATTTTGTCAGTCGAAACGGATTTGCCCGTCCTGGCCGACGATTCGACTATTCGTTCATGTTTTTCCTCTAGGTTTTCCATCTAGTAATCAGTAAATCAATTTGCATACGTTTCAGATCTGATGTCCTCCTCATTTAGAAAGTCAGCAGAGTCACAGGAACATATTTTTGAACTAAAAGAGACGTGGCATATGATGAACAATCTGGAGCCTGATTTAATTACAGAATATAGCAGCGGGCAGGAAGCAGTATTTATGCTAAAAATTAGAGCTTCTAGCCTGTCTTTTTAATTTCACTTTTAACAGCTTCTTCAGTAGGATGACCCTTCGTCTTTCATCTCTCATAAATCTCCTAAATAAAACCAAATTAGTCAATATTTAAATTATTTTTAGATGAAAAGAAGAACGGTAGACCTGAACCGTTTAATTAATATATCACCCGCGCTGAAATAATTATTTCTCGTTTATCGGCAGGCATATTAAGTGACTGTACTTATCTTTAAATAAAAATAATGTTAGCTGTAAACGAATAAATAAAAATATCTGTATTTTAGGTTCTAAAATAATGGAATTATAATAAAACAAACGTCTTCGGCCCGTTTTTCCTTCACCGCAAACAGCCATTATGTCTAAAACAGAAGTCAACTCACCCGTTTGAAGCAGTGTTCGATGTCTGACTAAATGAAGAGCAGAATTAGGTTTAATTTGTTCAGATTCTCTTCTTTAAAAGCTCCTCCGGACTTTCTCTGAGACATCGTTCCACCTGTGTTTCTCAGCTTCACAGCTTTAGCTTCCTTCAACGGTGAACCGCCAGTGCACGTTGTCACGTGGAGTTAATTTTTTAGCAAGCATGCGTCATAGCCCAGTTAGAACTTCAATATATATTTATTATTCCCCTTTTAATAATTATTAAAATGTCTTTTTAAATTCTTAAAGTTCTTGTGCATTTTGTAAGCTTTTGTCTCTAACAAACAAAAATAAATAAATAAATAAATCTTGTCACTGTTGTCAGTCGACTTGAAGGTTCTCAGTCGACTCAAAGGGTCTCCGACTGACGATTCGACTCGTCGACTTCTAGAGGGCAGCCCTAATACACACCATAGCAAAATTCAGCGCTGAACTTCTAGCAGACCTCCTGATGGTTCTGTAGTAGTTCCAGATCAGTGGTTGATTGTGTTAAGTAATGAATGTCTTTATGTCAACAGTTTAGGCTTTTCCTACACACTATAAAGCAGTGATGTAAATTTACAGCACTTATTTTACAGTAAAAGACTGGTTTGTTATCATACTGTTAAAGATTGGGCATTTAGAGAATGCAATGCAATTTAGACTGATATGAGCAATATTTACTGAGCCACACATACCGAAGAAGTGTCTCTCAGTTTGGCGTCGTGAGTTGTAGAGGTTCCAACAGGGGTCCCATACAGCTTGAATATTCTCACACAGTTCCTGCAGATTTTGCGGTGGGCGTGAAGGTGGAGTGACACTAGACCTTCTGGACGTGGGACCACGGTGCCTCCACACACAGATTTGTTGGTCGTCTCCGCCAAGACAAAAGCAGAACTCGTCACTGAAGTCATGACAACATTGCAGTCTTTGCTGATGTTGATGCGGTCTGTGTGCATGTAGCCCTGCATTGTGCAGCCATCAGCCAGTGGTGCTGTCATTAACAAAATGACTCATGGAGGGCATCACTGCTCACTGAATGTCTGCAATCATGGCTATTGGGTCACTCTGAGGCATATTTCGCTTGCAAAGGATGTGGCCAACATAACCGCACAAGTCAGAATGGAATGTACGCACAACAGGACGACCTAATATAGTCAATGAGGTACAGTGATAAGGCCTGTCCTTGCTTACGTCACATTCACAAGCGTGAATCTTGAATTATTCGCATGTCTCATGATGTCAAACCACCAAGTTTCATTCCTGTCTATTCCTTCTGGGTGCAATGATGAGTTGATGAGTGTGTGTTCTACAAGTAGTTACTGTAAATATACAGTACCTTAGTGAAAATTCTGCTGTGTTTAAATTGGCCGTCTTTTTTTGCAGTGTAGGCTGGTGTTGGTGTTGGATGTTAAGGGGGGCTGCTGTGCATGTGCGTGTCACACCCACTAAATACTTGTGATTACCTTCAACACTGTCTTCAGGGACCTGGCTAGAAAGCCACCTCAGGGTTGTTGGACGTTTTAAGCATTGAGCGCCAGGCTCTTGACAAATAAGAGGCACTAAACCGGAAACTAAAACAATATGGAGAGCCCTGATTATAGCTGAGCCTCTTTCGCTTGATCAGCAGAGCCTGGTCTTAAATCCTCTTACATACGCAGAGCACAGGCTTTTTTAGTTTGTTTGTCATTGACGCAAACGTTGCATGCCCCCTTGTAAAGAATAGATTAAATATTACCTCATAACTATGCATGACGTTTAGCCGGAAGGAAATTACTCCTTTAAAGCTTCCGTGATGTTTACACATTGCTCAGGAACATCAGGGCAGCCACCTTATCAGTGTTCACTTACGAAGCAATAGATGGATGGTGGTGCACTCATCTACGTTAAGGTGCACCCATTGCTGACACAGGTGTTCTGTTGTGCAAACACAGCATATCTTAATGAGAAGCATTGACCAATAGAAGGCAACTATCTGGAGCAACCGCACATGCCCGATGCAAGTGTCTGCTAGAGGGGTTTAAAGGCCCCTGGCACATGGCTGTGAAGCAGTTAAACTGTATTCTCAATGGCGTATCTTTGGGATGAGTTGGAGTGATCCAGAACATCCAATGTTGGTATCACACCTCGCTAATGGACTTGTGGCTGCAACTGAATCCCCACAGCAATGTTCCAACATCTGTTGTAAAGCCTTCCCAGAAGAGTAGAGGATGTTATTGCAGCAAAGGAGAAACAATACCCTTGATGGTGTCCACAAACTTTTGGACGTGTAGTGTAGGTAGACTGACAGCTTTTTTGAATCCCGAAGAAAATTCCAAGGTTATAGTAGCATGTTTCCAATAAAATTTTAAACACCAGGAATCCCACACTGTGCACCATTTATAATTCAGTTAGAATTCCATTAAATGTGTGAATTTGGAAAAGCGGTTTTCTATTCAGGAATGATTTGTATGGAGTTACTCAAGACACGTGTAAGACACTGTGGGCCATCTCTGTCTTACAACGGACGCTTTGAGAACCATGAGCTTGTTCGAGTGGCTGTGCTTAGCAAATAACACAACAACATGATATCCAGAGGGTGGCAATGATGTTGTAATAGTCAGGTTGAAACAATGATGGAATCCATGATTTTAGCCCTCTTACCAAAAGATCTTCCTCTGGGACTCCTCCTCGTCAGTAATTATTAAAAACTCTTAACTGATTATTATTTGTGATCTAACTGCTCAAATATTAGCTCATTATAATTCATATTGGTGTGTTGTTCTTGGACCTGATCACTGCTTGCACTGTAATTTGTAGACGCTCCCTGAACTCTCAAGCGATCGCAGCAGTCCACACAAAACAACGTGCCCTAACTGTTAATTCCACATGAAAGCAAGGACTGACTGACTTCGCTACAGGTAATGGTCATTTACACACCCTTTTGCACCCTCATTTAAAATCTACTGAAACTTACTTTACCGCTAATGATGCATTAATGTAAAACCAGAGTAAATGCCAGGTTCAGATATCTCCAGGAAAACGCTGGCAATAACAATATAAATGGGTGCTAAAAATTCTATAGTTTGACTGAATATAAGACTGTAGATTGCTGCTGGGAGATTCTCCAGAGATCTCTGCTGCATCAGATCTTCAAATCTACAATATTCATGTGAAATTTTTATCTTTCAAAAAAAAATTAGGTTGAAGTTGAGCAGTCTAAGTGTATGTGGTTTGAGTGTAATTCTGCTGGTAATCGGCCTGTTTTTTATGATGCGTCTATAATCTAATTATTGTCTTTTTAGAGTGAAACCTATTTCAGTCATTGTTTACCAGTACATGTATACTGTTACTACCCAACAGTAAGTGAAGCTAAGTTAATCTACCATGTTCTTTAGTGTTCCAAATTAATGTTGGTGGTGATTTAATAAAACCCAGAAATCCCCCCACCCATTTTTTTCTTAAACACCCACTTCATCCACCCCCCAAATAAAAATAACTGTGGATTTGAAGAACCATTACATCAATTATTGTGATATTACATTTTTGCAATGTCGCACACTAAATACCAACATAACAAAATGATGATAAGTTAGAATAGAACATACTGACCCTCACATGATTGCTTGGTTCCAAACACAGAGAGTCAGAAAACACTCCTAATAGTCCGTCCTACTAGCTGGCATGGCAGGCAACTAACTTCTCTGAATTTGATAATAGCTATACTGTACGTTTAGCTAACTAGCTCACCGAGTTCTTGGTATATGGTAAGCTGACATAAATTAATGTAAGCTTCTAGTTTTAAGAGGTTTGTGAGATCATGTGAGATCATCTGCAGTTGCACAGACATTAATAAAATACTCATACATGGCAAATCAACTAATCTCATCTGACTGATGGGGGATCTCATCTCTGAATATGGCACTGCCTGAGGTCTATAGAGTTATGTAGACTCCCTTCCTTGAGTCAAGGTGAGAGAGACTTGAGAGACTAAATATAGGGAAATATTTTGCTGCATGAAATTAACAGCTTTAGAAATGCCAGATGTCAAAACGGTGAGCTGGCTCCAATCTGCTGCCAACCTGACCCCTAGCTAGAAATGTAGATATGCCGGCTATCTGAAGTCTGCGGAACTGATAAATGACCCAAAGAGACCGTGCAGCACACAGACAAGTCTTTGGGGAGGAGTCTTTTTTTGTTCAAGATCTTCTCAAATGAGTTTTTAATTGGAGATCTCTTTTCACCCCATCGTTTCAGTCATTTTCATCACACTCAGATTTCCGACAGGAGAGACGGAGTCATTAGCAGTGGAGAAATATAATACGGCAGGTCTAGTTAACCACGCAGTGGAAAGCGCAAGAGGGCCATCTGTGGATTTTATCTTTATTTTATCCTGAAGTTACTCTGTACATCTTTGCAAAATGACTAAACTGAGTTATTGGCTGGTATTTGCACAGGTGCGAAAACTTCAGCCCTTGGGGGCCACAGCACTAACACAGCTAATGAAGGAATTCGTTACTGGCTGACAAGTTGAATCAGACATTCTTGTTTGTATCAGCTGTGTTGACTTTGTCATAGACTTCCCTGAAGGCCCATGCCAAAATCCATCAAGAGGCTTCTATTCATAGCCATGGTATTATGAAGCATGCACATTCACCTTGAATGCTTTGGATGTGTTTCATCAGAGAAGCCATACAGCCTGCTACCTGATGTGGTTCTCCAGGGCCTCTGTAATCCTGCATTCGAAGCTGAAAAACTCATAGCAGGAACAGTGGTATTTAGTGGAAGCTTCCACGGCTCCACTAGTTATGGCACATCTAGCTTCATTTTTAAAGGAAAGCTTTCAGGAGCCTTCAAGTCAAACAACCAGTGCATCAAACAGAGCTCATTTTCTTTATTCACAGTGACCAGAATCCATAGGTATGGTACCATGTCTACCAGTGTCTCTATGGGATTGTGATAAAGCAGTTGCTGGTGTCATGGTACACCACGGTAAAAATCCCAATGGCTAGTATTATTTACATAACATTAAAACCACAGTCAGTTACAGTGCTTTGAAAAACTCATGTTAACTACTGTCCAGCATCAACCAAATTCAGCAATAGACTCCCAGATGCAGGCTCACAGGTGCAGCACGCAACATGGGTTTGTGTTGCATCAGGGGAAACATGGTGGAAGGCAGTTACGGTGCTCAGAACATTTCTCAGCCATGTAGTAAATCTGGATTTTATAAGAGTGCAAAGGAAACTTTTGTCTGCATGCAGAAAGAAAATCACTGTGAAAAAGGGCAACACTTCAGATCCTCTCCTCTTTGTTACCACCATCAATTTGGTTCAGTAAAATTGTGCTGCCTCATCAAAATGTCCAGCTGTAGTACATTTTTATTGCCAGTTATCCACATAAAACTCTAGGTAGAATATTTTGATAGCTTAAATATCCTTAATCAGAAAAGGCCCACCTGCCTTAAAACTGAGGCTGAAATCAGCTTCACATTCACCAGATTCTTGTTCAGATTTCCCTGTTCCACCTTTAAATGGTGCTGCAGTAACATTTTTGCACCTGGGGTGTTGTAATAACTGCCACATCGTTTAAGACGAAAGGAGAAATTACTGCAGCCTTGCTTTAAAACTACATGTGGGATAGTTTGATAGTCTAAATGTCCTTATCAGAAAATGTTAGCAGCATTAAAATAATAATTAGGATGCTTTGATGAGGGGGGATCAGCTTATCAGGAGGAAGTAGTGATATTAAGCGGAGTCTGTACTGAACTTAAAAGTTAGAACGCTCTCGTTTTTGGACTGTTTGAACCTCTCAAGGTCACATGGCACCACCTTTAATGTTAATGCACATTTGATATGGTTTTCATATGCTTACATAAAGTATTGATATATTAATATTCTAATGTGTAGGCCAAAAAAAAGTGAACAGTGCTGCGAATTTGTTATGTGGTCTTCAGTGTACACTGAAATAGGATGTAATTAAGTAAACTTCAGAAATGCATTTAGAATTTCTGCAGACTTTTCTACACTTATATACACGTGCCTGGCCAAAAAAAAGGTCACCTGGATTTAACTAAGCAAATAGGTAAGAGCCTTCCATTGGATAATTACAGCATGTGTGACTGTTTCAGCTGGTAACGAGTTATTTAATCCTAACTGATGCAGTGAGTAGCTTCTCATTTGTTAAACAACCATGTGGAAAGACATATCCTGTGGTCGTGAAAAAGATGTTAATCTGTTTCAGAAGGGTCAAATTATTGGCATGCATCAAGCAGAGAAAACATCTAAAGAGATTGCAGAAACTACTAAAATTGGGTTAAGAACTGTCCAACGCGTTATTAAAAAATGGAAGGGCAGTGGGGAAACATCATCTTGGAGGAAGGAATGTGGTCGGAAAAAAACCTTGAACGATCGTGATCGGCGATCACTTAAATATTTGGTGAAATCAAGTGGTAGAAAAACAGCAGTAGAATTCAGGGACATGTTTAATAGTGAAAGTAAGAGCATTTCCACATGCTCAGTGTGAAGGGAACTCAGGGGATTGGGACTAAACAGCTGTGCAGCCTTAAGAAAACCACTTGTCAGTGAGGCTAACCGGCAAAAACGGCTTCAATTTCCTAGGGAGCATAACGATTGGAGTCTGGAGCAATGGAAGAAGGTCATGTGGTCCAGATTTACCCTGTCCCAGAGTGATGGGCACGTCAGGGTAAGAAGAGAGGCGGCTGAAGTGATGCACCCATCATGCCCAGTGCCTACCGTACAAGCCTGTGGGGGCAGTGCTATGATCTGGGGATGCTGCAGTTGGTCAGGTCCAGGTTCAGCAACGTTATGTGCCCAAAGAATGAGGTCAGCTGACTACCTGAATATACTGAACCACCTGGTTATTCCATCAATGGATTTTTTTCTTCCCTGATGGCACGGGCATATTCCAAGATGACAATGCCAGGATTCATCGGGCACAAATCGTGAAAGAGTGGTTCAGGGAGCATCAGACATCATTTTCACACATGGATTGGCCACCACAGAGTTCAGACCTGAACCCCATTGAGAATCTTTGGGATGTGCTGGTGAAGACTTTGCGCAGTGGTCCAAATCTCTCATCATCAATACAAGGTCTTGGGGGAAAAAATAATGCAACTCTGGACAGAAATAAATGTTGTGACACTGCAGAAGCTTGTGGAAACGATGCCACAGTGTATGCGTGCCGTGATCAAAGCTAAAGGCGGTCCAACAGAATGTGTGTGACCTCTTTTTTGGCCAGGCAGTGTATATTTATATATCTTCACTGTCCAATGAAAAACATGCACCATTTTCGTCTATGTATTTTTACTTTTATGCATCATTTGTACACAGCAGCTGTCGTTTACGTTGTGTGAAAATTTAATGATGAATGGACCAACAGAAGTGGCTTAAAATTGCTTAGAAAAAAGCCTGGTTCCATTGACTTACATTAAAACTAAATTAGGTTTTTGCCCCCTTCTGTGAAATGACCATTTTTAGGATATGTGTGTGTGTGTGTGTGTGTATACATAAGTCATAATTTCAATTTATTAAAGAATTGTGTGGCTCTGGTAGCTGCAGCGCTACATAAACAGCCTATTACAGATATTCTTTTTGTGGCTCTTTCTAGGCAAATGTCTGCTGTGTTTTCCTCTGGAGGTGAAGCTTGTGGGGATGGGAGGGTATTGGGAGGCTCGCCTCAAGGGAATGTTTTGGCCTCATGGGACTTGAAGGAGTGTTATGTTGGTAGACTAAAGTGTTTTCTTTCTGTCTTTGTGAGTTGTGGCGAGGTGTTTTTCTCTGTCTGACGGGGCTGATGAAGGAGTATGTGTGATGCTGTTCAGTCCTCTGGTTGGTATTCAGGTAGGTCCTGGGTGCTGTTTGGCCCCTGATTTGCTCCGCACCACATACTAGTGTGTGCGTGTTAACTGGTGAATGTGGTTACCTTGAAATGTTTGACCATTACTGGTTACCTGGGCTAACTAATGAAGTAAAAAGGGAATTTCTGAGCAGTGAACAGTCAGTGAGCAGTCTTCTCTAAACTGTGATTGTTTTTAAGAATTAGTACAGAACTGCAGGGAGTAGTGATTCTTACTAATAACAATAATAATCATTTCATAATTATTTCAGTTTTTGGCCACTTCATCCTTTACTCCCACTTTCCTTTCAGTCTTTAGTTACATCACCCACTAATGCCTGATTGTGGGTGAAGTTTGGATACTGCTGTCATTGGTCCATGGAGGACACTGGAAACTTCATCAAAGTGGAGAAACACTGTTAGAATTTGACACCCCAGAAGCTTGAGGCTCAATTTAGACTTGCTGACTGAAGACTTGAGACTTGACTCAGACTTCCACCCCAGATACTCAACTTAACCTTGCACCCCAATAACCTGAGGTTCGAATCAGACTCACGCTTCAGAAACTCAAGACTCAACCCGGGCATGCGACTCAGAGACTTTTCGAGTTGGACTCACACCTCAAAAACACAAGCCTCGACTCGGACACACAATATTGAGGTACTCCAGACCCAGTTTTGATTTCCTGCCCAAATCAAATCAGACGCGCACCTCAAACACAAGACTCTGCCCAGTGACTGGAGACTTGACTCAAGACTCGCACCTCAGAGACTCAATTTGGACTTACACTCTAGAAACTTGAGATTTGAGTCAGACTCAAACCTCAGAAACACAAGACTCAACCCGAATTCTCACCCCAGAGACTTGACTTGGTCTTGCATCCCTGAAACTTTAGATTTTAATCAGAATTGCACCTCAGAAACTTGACTTAAAGTTGAACCCCAAAGACTTGAGACTCGACACAGACTTGCATGAAGCAATTATGTACATCTCTGCTCTGAACACTCTTTAACATGTATGATGATTTGAATACTACTGTCTTTGTTTGCTACTGGTTGTTAATGTGCAGATGAGTTCCACATGAAAATACAGAACACAAACACAGTTATTGCCAAAAGAAATAGACACAATTTAATCTGTTCAATTGCTTTTTTTTAGTGCCTAACGTATAGTGTAACACCAGAGACCTAGCACCTCAGGAGCGATGAGGGTGGTCACAGTTTTATCAGGCACAAACGGGCATGACACATTCAGCCCTGAGGTGCCACTTAAGATTCCATTTTCCCCCAGAGGTCATGTCCAGTGTCTGACCTGAGATCACCATGCTGCAGGCATCTGTGTAGTAGATCAGCAGTCGAACAGGTGAAGTATAGCAGGTTCTAGATCAGCCTGTAAAGGCCAGCCGTTTACCCGCAGAGCTCAAAGCAGTGGAGATGACAGCAGGTGTGTTTGAGGCTATAGGCGCACAGCCTCAGGTGGGATTTAGTGTGAGGTTGAAAGACGTGGTCGTGGAGGCTGCTTTGGACTGCCACTGCTTTAGATTTCCTTTGGTTTACTTTTTCGAGGTTTGGAGGAAACTCCCTGTGGGTGAGTGCTGTGTGAAGAGCCATGTGTCATCTGCAAGGTGATTTTTACAAAAGTACAATACAGTTTTGAAAAGCTTCAGTAAATCCTATTGAAACATGTGTATTGCTAGCGAATTCTGAGAATTTGGTGATGGCCCTTTGAATTCATTGTTCAGAGAGTAGAGTTGATTAGAAGCAAATCTATACTCTTAACAGCACGTCTCTGCTTGTTTCATTGAACTACAAGTAATAAACAGCGATGTAAAACAATAACATGGGCTGGAGGTTAGAGAACCTTTGTCAATCTTAGAGAAGCTTTGTGACCGGAAGGCCACTGGTTCAATTCCCTCAACCGACAGTACACAACAGAAGCAAGGCACTTCAGCAAGGTACCTAAAACCCCCAACTGCTCTTCAGGTGCTGTGGATAGGCCTGCCCACTGCTCCGGGCAAATGTGCTCACTGCCCCCTAACTAGGGTGGCCACATGTCTGGTTTTAGGCCGGACAGTCCTGTTTTTTAACTCCCAGTCCTCTGACAAGTGCAATACCTGGACGGACGCCTATTAGTCCTCTTTTCGGGATGAGCTTAAAATTGGCTCACATCCGTGTCAAAAGACATGCCTTGCATTTCATTAGTTTACCAAGGTCATGTGACGTTGTGACTCACCTACAGGCTTACCGCAGGTCAGCCCTCTAAATGCTAGTCAATTAGTAAGTTCCCGTCTGACTCACGAATGTCATCCATTCCACCCAATTAGGTGAGTACAGCAATCATTTATGTCTTATATAGATTAGGTTATAATTTTAATTCTGTTCTAGTATCGTGCCCGAGTCGTCCCGCCCCCCTCCTTTATGATGTCCTCCTTTTGGGGTTGGGATGTCCTCCTTTTCGGTGTTATGACAGTGGGCACCCTACCCCTAACGTGTGTGTGTGTGTGTGTGTGTGTGTGTGTGTGTGTGTGTGTGTATCATGGCACGGATGGGTTAAATGTGGAGGACAGTTTCCTCCGTGCCCAGGAGCGAATGGTTCTGAGTTCTAATGCTTTTGTTCGTTCTGGGACGAGCTGGATTTTAGGGATTAAACACACACACACACAGCAGCAGCCCAGCGATGGAGGCTGCATTTTGTTTCCTCCCTCTAAAAGAAGTTTTAGCTGGAATGATTTTGCTGTAATGATTGTGGTGTTTCCTCAAGCTCATTAGGTGCATGCACAAGCCGAAGCGCGCCTTATGTGGGATTTAGCTCAGCCATCTGCTGCAGGGCTGTGAAAGTGTGGTCAGTTTCAGAAGAGCTGTTTTGGACTGGTGCATGTACTTCACTGCCTCTCTGTAGTTCAGGCGCAGCTACAGATCCTCTCTGTTTGCTTTCAGGATCTTCTCTGTCTTTAGTCTTCTCACACGTTTGTTTCGGAGAATTGTGGGGACCTTACATATACTGTCAGCCAATTCCTGGAGACTCACCCAAACTTTAACTGGAACTACTACTAGCCTAACCCGAGCCCTAACTCTAACCTTAACCCTTACCTTAACCTTACCCTGACCTTAAAATTAAATGATTTACATTATGGGGACCAGTTTGTGATAAACGAGATTCCCACAACAATAGCATATGAACAGGTTTTAGCCCCCACAGTATGGCACAAACCTGATCCAGACACACACACACAAACTGAGAAGGTGTAGAGCACAGCAGCAGGTCACATGACCACACAGTGACATGGTATAATGTGTCTGAGTTATATTTACACAGTGAAATCTCTCTCTCCCTGCTTTGCCTTCCTCTTCGGGTCTGGCCTGAACAGCATTGTAAAGGCTTCCGTTACTCATTGGTACTTGTACTCAAATACTCGTTCTCAGAGCAGCCCTAACACAGTAGCATTTGAATAATCTTTACCCGCTTTAGGGTGGATTGGAGAGTTGAGTCAACAGTCGGAAGGCTGCAGGTTGAAATCCCGGAACTGACTGGGTATACCTGGTTGTGCTCTTGAGCAAGGCACTGTGGCCCCCAGTGCGCCAGGTCCAGTCCAATCACACACTTTGTAGAACATTCTAAACCATGCTTTAAATAATAATTTCCTAAGATGTGATGAACCTGTCCAGGGTGTGTCCTGCCTTCTGCCCAATGAATGCGGTTTAGAGGAGTGAGTGAGTGAGTGAGTGAGTAAAACTACAAACAGCCTTTGGAAGCCAAATTAGTCTAGAACTGTACGTCAGGAGCATCAACTGGAGTGGTGTAAAGCATGCCGCCACTGGACTCTAGGGCAATGAACTGGCAGTCTGATGGATGAACTTGGCTTTGCCAAATGCCGGAAGGGTCAATGGTGTGGGTATGTTTTTTGGGGTTTGAGTTCCATTGAAGGGTGATGTTAGTGTTACAGCATACACAAAGATTTTTTACCCAGTTATATGCTTTCGTCTTTGTAGCAGCAATTTGGGCAAGACCCTTTCCTGTTCCAGCATGACCATGACCATAACCATGACCCTGTGCCCAAAGGCAGCTCCATAAATATATGGATTGACAGGTTTGGTATGGAGGAACTCTAGGGGCCTGCACAGAATCCTGACTTCAACCTCACTGAACACCTTTGGGATGAATTGAAATGTCAGGTGTGAGCCAGGCCTTCTTGACCAACGTCAGTGCCTGACCTTATAAATGCTCTTCAATTAAATGTCCCACAGAAACGCTCCAGAAAGTTAGGGAAAGCGTTCCCAGAAGACTGGAGGCTGCTATAGCTGTCCATAGTCCATAGTTTTTTTAATGGGATGCCCAACAAGCGCATGTAGGTGTGATGCTCAGGTGTCCACATCTTTGTCCACATGTTGTGCATATGACAGGACCAGCCCGGAACAGCCTGTAGCACAACAGCCTGCTGTCTGTGCCAGTGTTTTCTCTAATACTGACTGCGGTGTATCTCCATCAGTCAGCTGCGTCAGACAGCAGCATGGTCCGGGGCCTTTTGGTCCTGAGAGTTTAAACAGTGTTGTTCTGATGGTGAACATTCTGTCAGCATGTGTTTGAGGTCTGTGCCTCCATCTGCCCGCTGTGTCTGCTGTCATTGTTGAAGGAAGTCTCTCAACAGCACATCTTTTGAAAGCCTAATGCAAATGTACGGCTGGTTTTGAAAGGTGTAGGAAAATCAATGCAAAATAGCGGAATATGTAATCAGCCGCATGTGTAATATCTCCTCCCACTTTTTGTGTGATCCTCTCATCTTTTTTGGCCCTTTCTTGGATGCATACGCACAAGCAAGGGGAGTCTGTTTTGCATTTTTCCATGCACACAGCCCAGAAGCTGCCTGTTTAGGATTACCCGCCAGTTTCGTAACACAGACAGAACGCATCCGATTTTCACCCAGAACTGGCACACTAGGCTCAGTACGTCGTCTGTGTGTCTGCCTTGTGTCTTTGAGGGTGTTTTCTGCGTGTGCATGGCAAGAAACTGAATTTAGTGTGCAATTAAATGTGTTATATGTGAGCTGTCTTTAGTGCTGCAGACTGTCAGCTCAACAAGGCCACACAGAGGTGCTGTGTACACAACTGAAGTTTGCTCAAACAGCCATACGTCATTTGGGGAATAGCTTTGGTTAATATTTACATTGGGAATAAAATGTGCCCTGACAGAAATTACAGTGTTGTGTTTGTGATTAAGGCGTTTGAGGAGAGGAAGAACACCAGAGTTAGCAACATCACAGAACGAGAGGTCATTACACACCATGTTTGTTTTGCTGTAAACAGTACAGACTTCTACACTTCAGTATTTAGAGGCCTTAGAAATGAATATAAATATAAATAAAATATATATTTTATTTTATATATAAATAAAACATAATATATCACATTCTCTCTCCCTCTTTCCTTCTCTCTGCCTCTCTCTCTAACATTCTCTCTCCCTCTTTCCTTCTCTCTGTCTCTCTCTTTTTCTCACATTCTCTCTCTCTATCCCTCCTCCTGTTTCTCTCTATCCCTCTCCCTC
Organism: Semaprochilodus insignis; assembly: GCA_034552555.1. Lineage (NCBI taxonomy): Eukaryota > Metazoa > Chordata > Actinopteri > Characiformes > Prochilodontidae > Semaprochilodus > Semaprochilodus insignis. The sequence continues at coordinate 4,496,541 of CM067491.1, read as the reverse complement.
TGTCTCGCATTTTTCTCTCTCTTCCACTCCCTCTCTGTCTCTTTCCCTCTCTCTCAATCTCTCTCACATACACTCTCCTCTCTATCTCTAGCCCCCCCCCCCCTCTCTCTCTCTCTTGTTTGCATTCTCTCCCTCCCTCTCTCTCTCTCTCTCTCTCTCTCTCAGCAGTGATGATTGTGGCTCTGGTAGAAGATGGCTGTTGATTTGTAGTTTGTGTTCATCTGCAGTTTTTTGTTTGTTTGTTTGATAGGATCAGATTCAGTGTAAAAAACAAACACAAACAAACAAGCGAGACCAAGAGCGAGCAGATGCTGTAAAGCACTCAGTGAATTACCAGGACACTGCGGGACTACAGATTCCACACCAAGCTTCTACTCACCTTCATACTCTGCCCCCTCTGTCTCCTCCAGCCCCATCATGGCTGATCTGGTGTCTGGTGAACTGGGAGAGGGAGTACATGTAGAGAACATGTAGGTTACGCAGCTTACAGATGGAGAAATAACAAGCTGCTACGGTGTTGCTAGATGGTTGTTGTGGTATCTCTGGTGGTTGGTGGCTTGTTGCTATGTGATTGCTGTGGTATCTCTGGGAGTTGCTAGGATGTTGCTATGTGATTGCTATGGTATCTCTGGTGGTTGATAGGATGTTGCTATATGGTTGCTATATATTTTTGGGGCTTGCTAGGATGTTGCTTTGTGGTTGCTATGGTATCTCTGGGGTTTTGCTAGGATGTTGCTATGGTATCTCTGGGGTTTTGCTGGGATGTTGCCTTGTGGTTGCTATGGTATCTCTAGGGTTTTGATAGGTTGTTGCTATGTGGTTGCTATGGTATCTCTGGGGTTGCTATATGGTTGCTATGGTATCTCTGGTGGTTGCTAGGACGTTGCTTTGTGGTTGCTATTGTATCTCTGGTTGTTGCTAGGATGTTGCTGTGTTGTTGCTATGGCATATCTGCGGGTTGCAAGGATGCTGCGAGGATGTTGCTATTTTAGTGGATAAAAACCTGGCAGGACTGCAAGTAGCCTGAAAATCAGGTGGTGTGCTCTGGAGTAGAGCAGTACTCTCATGGATTTTTCAGAGCTGCCGATGTTAACAGTTAAAGGAGGAGGTTCCTCTTCCTTAAACGCAGTTCATGTTAAAAGCCCTTCACTAATCAGCACATTGGACAGGTTTAAATTCATAAATATTCATCCACGTTAATGATAAGCTCTGAAGTACGGCTAACAAAACTGCGCTTTTTACATCTGAGGGCAATTAGCCGTTTGAAAGCCTAAATATTTAAATTCATCTCAGTGCCGCAGAACAGTCTCCGCTCAGGACGGCCGGTCTTATCTGATGGTGTGTTTCCCTCTGAGGATTGTGCTGCCCTCGGGGTGTGTGGAGCTTTCGGGGTGCATGTTTAATGAGATTCTTTCACTGTGCAGGGTCGTGGTGGGGCAGTTACTCCAGTTTTGAGGCCCTTAACTGAGGACATTCACAAAAACACGCACACTGGGTGATGCTCTGCTGGATGTTCTAAGATTTTCTTATGTTTAAAATGTTCCAAGCTACATGTACCGTATATCTGACTGTGCTGTTTGGGTTAAGACCTTTTTGGATTTTAGGTTTTTTGCTAAGTGTTCTCTCCAGTGTAGTCTTGGCCATTTACAGCTGTTGGCTAGATCTCCCCAACAGCTACTAATCAGGCCACTAAGTCGAGAGCATGAAATCACGTGATACACCACTGCATCATTTCCAACTGGTGCTAACACATGGTTGCATGTTAAACATGCTTGGAGGAGAACACTAAGTATCAAAAGACCCTTTTCACATATCTGTATTCAACGTAACAGAAGTCATTATACTATAGTAACAAGGCTGTAGGCATGAACTGAGCACTGGGGGTTGGGGGACTACATGTCTATGGGGGTCAGGTGGGCATAAAAATGTTAACATTTCAAAATTAATTTCCTGCCATACTAAATACAACATGAAGACATAGATGTTAGCTGAATACTCCTGTGAACATTATTATTTTTCCAGGTAACATAACTATGATTGTTAATGTTCTCATAAATCGCCCTGGTTTCACCAAAGTGGTTGTTTCCATTTCATACAATTACTGACTCGAAATAATATTTATTTCCACAGTACTCGTGCAGTATGACGTATTGATGTTGACATTAACTTTTAATGCAAGTTAGCAGCATTACAGATGATTGTTAACGACTTTGCTGAAGTGCTGGTATGGTGTTACATTAATAAGTGTCCCATCAACTGGTGGGAACACTGAGAAAGCCTAGCAATAAGCAAAGCTTATCGTCAAAAGAATGGTTGGACATTGTGAGACATGCGAATGATTCAAGTTTCACACTCAGCCACGCATGTGATGTAAGCAAGGACGGGCCTTATCGCTGTACCTGACTGACCCAACAGCCACGATTGTGGACATTCAGTGAGCAGCGATGCCCTCCATGAGTCATTCTGTTAGAACCAGCACCATTGGCAAATGGCTGCACAACGCAGTCAACGAGTCTCGCTTTTGTTCCTGGTGGAGATGACCAATGAGTCTGTGTGTGGAGGCACCGTGTTCAGCACCAAGATGAGCAGTTTGTTGTCACGTGTCACACGTCCAGAAGGCCTGGTGTGACTCCACCTCCGCCCCTACCGCAAAAAATCTGGTGTGAGAAAATTCAAGCTGCATGGGATGGACTATCACAGGACACCATTAGGAATCTCTACAACTCCATGCTGAGACGTCTGACATGTTGTGGTAGCAAACATGGCAGCCCGATGCCACACTGAGAGACACTACTTCTGTATTAGTAGCTCAATAAATATTGTCCATATCAGTCTAAATGTATCATCATTTATTGTTCCTGGTAACCTTTATCTTCCTTCCCAATAGCACTGTAATCCCACACTTCCTTCTGAGTGCAAATATTCTTTTTATGGTGAGTGTATAAAGTGCTAATAATGGCCTTGCATAGAAGACCATGGCCTTGTAGCACAGAGCACCAAGGAATAGGAATGCAGTTAAGGTGTTAATTAAGGTGTTCATCTGTTTTTGTTTTTTTGTTTTTGTTTTTGTTTTTTTTTTTACCTGGTATTGAACCAGTTTTCATTTACACAGAGGAGCAAGCTTGATAAGTGCTGCTTTAAACACAGGCTACTGACGGTGGCAGAGCCAGGACGGGCAGTGTGACTTAATGAAAGTTAAAGTGTAAGTGAGAGTAATAAATAAAAACCATCGCAATTTGTCAGGAGAAAAAGAGAAAAGCAAATATTGGTAGATGAAAAGAATCATGAAGGATGAAAATCTGATAAAATAGAAAGAAAATTATGAACTGGTGAGTTAATGAAAATTAAATATGACTGGAAAATGAATGCTGACTGAGACTAGGTACATGTAATATGGGATAAAGGTGATTTTAAAAGTGTGGTGTTCTAAAGTTCTCTGGTAGAGAGTCCTTATGGCCATGATGATGAACTGAAGCTGACTTTCAGTCCATGGATTCAAACTGCGCTGTGGAAGTGTCATGATTGTCACTGATGAATTACATTCTGTGAAATCGGGTAGAGTATCACATAGGCTAGATTGCACCACATCAAATGGCCATTTCATCCAGTTCACTTACACTTGACCAAATCCAGAGCTAAGTGGATCGTAAAGGCAGTTTAAGTGTGCTCATTTGAGAAGGTATAAAAAAAAAAATCAAAGACTGTTCATTTTTCTGATGAAGCGCCCTCATTAAGAGTGTTGAGCAGTGCGCCCGAGGCGCCCGAGGTCGTTTATCTGAACTTCAGCTGACTCACCCAAGCGATGCTGAATCAAACCCTCCCAGCCGGAGTTCATCTCTTTTTGCTCTTCTAGTAAAAAGAAGACAGCAACAAGAAATAGTCCTCAACATTAGACCAGCTCTATCTTCTAGTCCGAATAGCACACAGTGACACAAGTGAGTCACAATGACAAAACCAAAATGATGCCCCCTTTATAATCACCGAAGCTGTATCAGAAATGAGCACTGGAGCACAAACTAATGCGAAGCACACCATTCCCAATCAGACAGAACAAGTTTCTTGTGAGAGAAGGTTAGGACGTTCACACATTTAATTACTGCTTAAAATGGCTAATATTAGAATCAGCACCATCCTCTGGAGTAGACAGTTTTATTTAAATTTCAGATATTTGGTTTGATTTACTCCTGGTCAGTGGTATTTACCATAGTCTGATCCAAGAAGCTCTCTGGCCTTCGAAACAGAAGGTTGTAGGTGTATATGAGTCAGGGAGGGGATATAAAACGATTAGAAACCAGCCATTCCACTGTTCCCAAAATTGTTTACCAGTGAAACAACTGGCAACATGGCCAGGTCAGACCATTCTGGCAAGTTCAGCCCATAAGCAGACCACAAGATGCGTAAAGAAGTCTCAAACAGTCCTAAAACAAGACCTACAGGGAGTTCCTGCCACAGTTCCTGTCAAAGTTAATCAGAAAAAGGCTGCAGAAGAACACTGTGAGGCGTTACTACTAAACGGATGTTACTTTATTGGTGGACATTGATGGATGTATGGATGTCTCACAGTAGTAATTTATTAAAAATAAAATATAAAAATGAACTAAAATTCATCCGTAGTATATCTTACCAAACTAAAAGTTGTAGTATGTTTATCAGGTGGGTGTCTGTATATTACAAGCAACATTAGATCTGTATGTCATATGGATGTCTCAAAGTATTCATTTAATTCCAATTAAGAATTTACTAAAGTTCAATTTTACCAATATAACGGTTGTTTGTACACTACAGTTGATGCAGATGATCTGTCATCTTGTTGTCTCACTGTAGTAGTAGTTTATTAAATATATAAAATTTAAAAATGGTATATCTTACCAACTAAGATAAGTTTTTCAAATGGGCCTCTGGGCTGTATATATACATATGAGTCGTTTTTATAACGTATCAAAAATAACTACAACTCAACCAAAACATATCTTAACAAACTAAAGGTTGCAGATCTTATCTTGTACGTTTTGAACAGAACCTGCACTTTAGAGACTGTCCCTTACTGTATTCCGTGCCTCCTGAAGTGATTCCGGCTATAGTACTCAAACGTACTCGGCAAAAGGAAAGATTGGGACCTCTGGGGGAATGTAACGACTGTAGATGGTTCCCTGCTTTACCAAGACCTAGAAAAACGCAATTTTAGGGATTTTAGGAGGTTATCTGTGAGCAGCAGGAGGTGGGAAACACGAATATCTGAGGAATATCTGATATCAGCAGAACTTTACCGAGCCAGAGAACAAAACTTACCGGACTCCCTTTCTGGTTAAACAGCAGCAGTTCTGTAGAGTCACAGCAGAGACGTTACCTGTAGTGCAGTCTTGGAGCAGGCTGTGAATGTGGAGTCTACAGAGTGTTAGTGACTGTATTCCCATCTCCTGCTCTTCTCAGAACTTACCATTAACGTTAGCTAATATTCGACTACTCTTCTGTGTGGGGTCTGTAATGACAGATGAAGTTGGTTGTGATGGTTGTGTCGCTGATGTGCAGACCCTCCATGTCGCTGTTCTCTTTACTACTTTCATCCACAACATAATCCTCTAATCCAGAACTCACTATTTCTGGCATAGCCGCCTTCACTATACGATCTGCTTCGTACATTTATCTCTGCTGGGCTCCCACGCTCTGATAGGTTGCCAGGTTTGCACGCATTGCAACAGAAATCACCCAATCATGTTTCAACAAAAACTAAACCATCCCATACTGTCTTAAACCGAATGCAAATATTTACGATAAAATCAAGTCATTTCGAGTCATCTCCCCCAGGTCTAAGTCAAGTCTCAAGTCATGAATACCAAGTCAAGTCGAGTCTTTTATCAGTGTTAATCAAGCAAGTCTCAAGTCCTCAAATTTGCGACTCGAGTCAAGTCATGTGACTCGAGTCCCCCAACTCTGCAGATAACAATATATTGCACATTGCTTTGAAACCATAATTACACTGCAATACAATATGCTTTTCTGAGCATATTTGCAACATTAGCAGTATCTAAAGAACACTGAATATTGCAAAGAGAATCAGAATTTGTCCTATTTAATTGGATTTAGTGCATTAACTAATTATCATTGTAATCATAGTTTTGAGATAACTGTTTAAATGCTGCTTTTTTTCCCCAGGATCTAAAAATTAAATAACATGATGCATATCATGAAAAAATCTTGAATTATGTGATGTCATATTTTGTCACCTATCCATATATAAAATGCAATCCCGATTATTTGTTATTAGTAATACTAGTATCAGCAGTTATTAGCTATTAGTTTGTTTGTGTTTTGACTTGACACAAGATGTTTCCACAGGAACACAGATGAGTTGAATCAGGTGTGTTAATGCATGTGTACTGGTAGCACTGTTAACACCGCCGAACAAAAAAAATCCAAAACTTTACGTAGATATTTTAATGATAAATCTGCAATTTTTCCTTAAGCACTTGTTTGAAGTGCTTCATGTTTATCTTTTCCGCATTACATGAGGGCAGATCATAGCCCTTAGTAAACAGAAGTATAAATCTTCTTGGCGTGCTGTTATAAAGATCCAATTTATCTGATGCTCTATAAAAGTCAATCACTCCAGAGTGCACGCATGCATGTTTTATGACGGAGCCTAATGCCGAGCGCGGTGCATATGATGGCACAAAGTGCTTCGGTGAGCATTAGGTCCGCAGAGGACTGAATGTGTATTTCAGCTTCCGATTCAGTGCTGCATCATGTGGACATGACTGGAATGAGGTTTAAATCAAAGAATGGAAGCACATGAGCTAGAATACCCAACAGCAAGGGGAATGGATATGGTGTAGATCTTTCTGCTAGACTTTAAAGTGCAGATGGAACTGGTTTTAATCTATAACACAATCTGTCCAACAGATTCATTATCATAAAGCCCTTACAGGGCTCACTGTACCATCACATTATTACTATTAATGTTGTATTAACTATCAATCTTTAAGGCCTAAACTAATTTAAAAAATAACTAACAGTCAGAGCAATGCAAGCAGTGGAAGATACTCGGTCATCATTAGAGCATGGTGGATACTCATTTGAGAAAAGCCAAGGATTGTGGGTATTTTGCTGAGGATATTGGGTGGTTAGTTAAGGCTACTGGGTTTTTAGTTGAAAATAGTGGGTGTTTGACCAATGATACTGGGTGGTTGGTTGAGGATCCTGGATGTTTAGTAGAGGATAATAAGTGTTTGGTTAAGGGAACGAGGTGTTTGGCTGAGGACACCAGGTGTTTGAGGATACATGGTAATTGTAATTGGAGGTTCATTTAAGGATACTTGGTGTTTATATAAGATGATAATATTGGGTGTTCAGTAAAAGATTCTAGGTGTTTATTTGAGGATACTCAGTGTTCAATTCAGGATACTAGGTATTAAGTTGATTATGCTGGGTTTTTAATTGATGACAATGGATGTTTGTGGATACTAAGTGTTTAGTTGAAGATACTAAGTATTCCATTCAGGATACTGGATATTTAGTTGAAGATACTCAGTGTTCAGTTCAGGATACTGAATATGTAGTTGAAGATACTCAGTGTTCAGTTCAGGATACGGCATATTTAGTTGAAGATACTCAGTGTTCAGTTCAGGATACGGATATTTAGTTGAAGATACTCAGTGTTCAGTTCAGGATACGGGATATTTAGTTGAAGATACTCAGTGTTCAGTTCAGGATACTGGATATTTAGTTAGTGGTACTGGGTGTTTGGTTGAGGATAATTGGTAGTGATTTTCTTCTTTGAGTGAGCATCAGACGACGATGTAGATGATGTGTGCAGTCTGACACCTTTTCCCTTCTTCTGTATTCCATTGAGAAAGAATATCCTGAGGGTGAGGCACCTTAAGATCAGTAACTACTTTGAGTTCCCCGTTTGTGATATTTTGATATCTCTTCTGGGTGTTATCTTCTATGAAGCAGGCGAATAATCCAATTTCCATCTGACCCGTTTGTGTTTTTCCCAAAACAGTCACTTGACGCAGAGCGCAGGGGGAAAAGGAGGGGGCATTTTTATTGTTTGTTGTTGATGTGGACCATTTAGATGGCAGGGCATTTAATAAATAATTTAGTGTTGTGTATGGAAATATAAAAGGGCCATCATCCTTTGAAAATGTTTAATCAAGCTGATCTTTGTTCTTTGGAGAAAAACAATTTGAAGTTTGAGGATCGTGGTAAGGGCCATGCACAGCTGTTTGTGCTGCAGGGGGCGCTCCTTTGAAACCTGGATGCGGTCCAGAGGTGTTAAACATAGAGCTACACTCGTATACCTGATACAAAATCAGACCACTGTTGTCCACTGCTGCACTGTCAGTTAAGATGTAGTACCTCTTTTGATGAGGCCTATAGTGGAGCCCTGAGTGATGGGTGTGATGACGTCACAGTGTTCCTGTGCACCAGAATGAAGTGCTTCACAGGGACAGGCAGCGGAACGGAGAGCCAGCAGGGCGTGAAATCAGCCACTCCGAACCTAATCACTGCAGTGATGTGCACCGGGCGTTAATCAGCAGTACCACTGTGTGTGTGCGAGAGATGAACAGCAATTACCAAGCAAAGCATTGAAGGGATATCAATGCCTAATATTGTTTGTTTGCATATATGAACACAATATACCAGATATTAAGCTATGTATCACTGCAGTCTGAAGGTGGCCAATTCATGGATAGTGTTTTTGCAAGGTTAGCATCAGTTGTAATTGATTATGATGTTATTCAATCGAGCTAGTGCTTATTTGTTCATTTTTGACAATACATTTAAAGCCACAGTGGTATGAAAAGAGAAGTTCTTGCTGAGAAGGGTATATAATATATATATATATATATATCATCAGAAACGTGTAGATATAAAAAAGTTGGCTTCTTATTCTCCAGTTTTTTGTTCACATTGTCCTTTCCACCTTAAATGGAGCTACACTTACATTCTGGCACCTGCACGGGAGTCTGAATGTATCTACTGTCTCATTTAAGGTGGAATGAATGATTTGAATGAAAGGCCAGCTCTGTTGAATTCCTCAAGTCGTTTGTCCCACATGCGCCCCATATACTTGTGCATCTGACGGTCAGACACTTCTGGACAAATACTGCAGTCATTCATGCCTCAGTACCAGCTGGTCCATGGCTTGTTTCGCACACAAGGCTTTGAGACTGCGGTATCGTCTGCAGCAGAAGCACAACAGTCACCCTGGGGTGTTCATGTTAGGCTAATGCCAAAAGACTGGCCATTGCTTTAAACAGTGTGGACTTCTTTAGGTGCAAAAGACTGGACCGCTGGAGGTGATTGAGGGTCAACATTTTCATTTTCAATTGAATTGTGACTCAGACGTCCCTGACGTAGCCACTCAGCTGAACAGACCAACGTTAGCATGGTTTGCACTGTTTGTACATTATGTTACCTGCACCTGTCTGTGGTATACCAGCGTAATGGTTATGGCAAATCTCATATCTGATCCATTTAATGGTAATAAAAATGAGGAGTGCCTAAAAACGTTTGCTTTGTTGTTGTTAGTGTTCCAACAGTTTGAGCAACAGCAGTTCAACAGCAAAACTGTTGGCCTTTTGGAACTACTTCATGGTTTCTATTAGGCCATATGAAGGGTAACAGGCTGGGGTGGTCTGAGTTTTGGTGTCGATTCATCACTGGTTGAATTAATTTTTCAGTTCCTCATTCATTCATCCCTCCATCCATCCATCCATCCTTTCATTCACATTTCCAGTAACAATTACAAGCCCAAATCAGAAAAGGTTGGGACAGTATGGAAAATGCAAATGGAAAAAAAAATGAATGGTTTCTTTGTTAATATACATCTATTCCCATCCCCAGTAGAGAATATGTGGAGAATTTTTAAATGAAAAATGCAACAGTGATGTACCATTGCACTCCTTAAGATCTGATGCAGGAAGAATGGGACAAAATAACACCTGAAGCACTTCATTACTTAGTGCCCTCGGTGCCAACACATCTTTTAAGTGTTATAAGAAGGAATGGCAACATCTCACGCCGGACAAAATCTGATTGATGCACGCTGAGCTAAAATCAAGGCTGGGTTTATTTAACAGGTTGACAGTCAGGCTCAAAAACAGAATCCAAGCGAACATAGTACAAGGGACAGGCAAAGTCATATACGAAGAGACGGGTAGAAGTCAAAAACAAATAGGCAATCAGAACAGGGCAACCAAAATCAGAGGGTAGAAGAAGAGAAGGGGCGAACCAGAGATCAAACAGAGTCAGAAACCAGAAAGTCAGAATAAGTATCACTAGAATGGACCACTCGGAAAGGCAACAGGAGTTGGCAATACTTTGCGATGGGGGTGTGTGAACCAGGAGCTTATATGCAAACAGACTAAATGAGGTGCAGGTGTGAATAATTAATACTCTGGTGATGACGAACAAGGAAACTGGGTGTGATTGGGCGATGACGGACATGTGACTATGACATCATCGGGTAGTGGGTTATGGGAGTTGGAGTTCAGGAGATCAGAGGCAGAGGGGAAACCCGGAAGCGTAACACAGAATAACAAAGTGGTAAATACTTTACTGTCTCAACTTTTTCTGGAATGTGCTGCAGGCCTGAAATGCAGAAATGGATGTATATTAACAAATGAAATAAAGTTTACCAAACAAAACATGAAATATCTTGGGTTCATACTGTCTGCAATCAAATAAAAGTCGAAGTAAATGAAAGAAATACTTCAGCTCTGTTCCAGCCTTGTCTGATTTGGGGTTGTAATTTCTAATCCTTTACAATTTGTACATTTTATTGTTATTAGTAGTTAATATTCATGAAAAGCCTCAATTTTGAAGAATGTCTGAGTCTGTAAATGTTTGTAGCCTTTGGCGTTTCGTCCCCATGGTTTCATAAACATGAGGTGCTAATGCTAATACAGCATAACCTCCTAAATCACAAGAATGTTAACATGAAGTCCGCTGTGTGTATATAAGGTCATCAGCTCATTCCAGGACTTTTATTTTTGTTTTTGTTTTGTATCCCACCGACACATCTGCCTTCTGCTGCTAGATGAGAGAAATCCCTCTGCTCGCCTATTCCCCACAGTCGCTTTTGACAGCTCTGAGTTTTTCCTCTCTATTAGCATTCCAGACACACAACAACACATCTCATACAGAAAACAATTCGGTTCTCTCCCGTAGCCACGGGACTCCTCCTGGCTCGGTGGCTCTACAAAATGTTGATTGCTATCACTTTGATGACTACGGTGATAGCATAAACCCCTCATAAAATCCATCTGGAATGTTTCCCTCTTAATAGATGTGATAATAAAGGCCATGGCTGTGTTTCTTGAGAGCAGGAGGCGTGACTACAGAAAGTTGTGCAACTTTGTTATGAATAAACGAATAAAGCAGGGACTTATTATGCAATTTGATTTGCATATCTCGTACTGCTGGGACACATGAACGCTAAATGGCTGCTTTCAGGAGGTCGATGGTTTATTTTCCACATGGTGGGCTAATCTGATAAAAGGGACTATGTGCCAGACAAATGGAAGCACATTCCATTGAGATCAGAAGTGACGGCCGTCATGTTGCAGAAGGCTTCTCTATTAGCACGGCTGTTCAAGGCCTTTTTCCATTGCTCTCCTTCATCCCCCCCATAGCATACATGCCTCCTTGAGGAGAACATCCTGGCAAAATGTCAGATTCTAAACATCCAGTCGATAGTTGAGTGTACAACAAATCAAGTGTGCAGCAAAATGCCAGTAACTTCTTAGCACACGATTATTGGTATTTGAGAAGACCGACGACTACACCCTTCCCTTTAGTACTCCTTCAGAAGCTCCGCCCGCCACAATTATGGACGGCATGGCCAAATGAACAACAGTGGGCTAGCGAAATTGTTTTTAGGTCTTTGTGGCCATAAAACCCTTCGCAAACATTATGCAAACAACAACGCCGCAAGAAATTGGACTAACGTTACCTGGTTGTAGGTTAGCAACCTGTTGCTACAGTTGCTGTTCTGCTAACCACTGCTATCACAAACATCAGCAAACAGGACAAAACAATACAGACCAGTTGTTGTTGTGAACCACCTGTCCAGCTGAAACAGAGCAACCTCCACCTCCCTTTTCATACCTTTCAACTCTCTTGCTTGAGTTTGTCCATTCCACCTTATATAGTGAAACAGTTGCATTCAGGCATCTCAGGCTGCCTTTCCTTTATGACATTGCACGTTCATTATGAGTCCAGCATGTAGCCCCTCCCTCCCATCCTGTGCACATGCAAAAAAGCCCCCTGTTGCTGATTGGCTGGAAGAGTGTTGTGTGGCTCAACCCTAGCCACTTTTTTATTTCCCATTTACTGTTCCAGAGCTGTGTACCAACACTGGAGTTTTTCCAGTGCGCACATAGAAGGGGCAGCCGACAGACCATGAGGAGAAGTTCTTTGAATGTGTACTGGACTGAAATTTTATCCTGCACCTTTACAGGAGCAATTTGTTGATGCAACCTGTCAAATTCATACTCCAAACAACAAGGGGCAACATATCACCAGGAAATTCCACAGACCACAGTCCCTCCTCCTCCCTCTTCAATTTTTACTTCCTTTACATCCCGTACTATCCAGAGCGTTTCCAGCGGAAAGCAGCACCAGTGTTAAGCCTTGCTGTGCTTCAATTTATATCACTTCTTTTGTTTGCTGCTGATTGTGGTTTCTTGCTGAGACTGAGCGGCGGCAGTGGCAGTCATTTGCCAAGAGCTTCAGCCATTGCATTTACTGTTCCTTTCACTTCATGCCAATCCAATCACAACTGTTAATCGTGCTTGTGGAGGTATTGCACGCTGTTAGGTACATTTCAGTTGCCTCAGTTGACTCATTTTTTGCCCAGTGAACTTTTACTGTGTGATCTTACCAGTATAGTTGACATACAGTTAAAGGGGAGGTGCCACAAACAAAGAAGTAACTCATTACTAGCATATTGCAGGCTAAATGGTTACCGATGCAGACAAAACCTCAATTGTGTTGTGTTATCAACCAACTGATAGATCTATTGGGCTTTAATAATGACCTATATTTTGAGGTATCAGTACTCTTTTATCCATTATGTTGTTCCAGGGAATACATTCCAGGGCAGTACAGCAAACTCCAAAGATCACAATCCTGTTCCTTCAGATCCAGTTTCCTGTTCACAGTTTGTGTTGGTAGTAACAAGCTTTCCACTGTGCATATTTAGCAGTGAATTATTAGTTTGCTCAGTAATGTGATGAATTTCATTAGATAAGCCATGCTTCTGTGAAACAGGGTGTTGCTTGGCTTGTGTGCCAGATAAAAGAAGAGTGAGGTCATATCCTGCAGCCATATGGGTCAATCCAGTTAACACTATGGAGTAATGTTGGTGCCATTTTCATTTGTGTTGGTTCAGGTTGTAATCAGTTAACAAACAGACGTTAAGCACTTACACAGCAGGTGTTTGACCATTTGTCTGCTGAACCGTTTGCTCCCTCTTTTATTCCAGCTTGAAACACAACCCTGAAAAGTGATGGAGAGCATTTTCTGAAGTGCTCAAATCTATATCTACATCTTATTAGAATGGCCCAATTAGTGATATAATATACATAATATCAGCTCGCCAGACAAAAAATGAGTCACCTGTGACTGAAACCTGCCTAATAGCATGTAATACCTCCACCAGCACGAACAACAGCTGGGATTGGATTTGGCATAGACTGAAGAAGTTTCTGGATGTAGGCCACATCAGTTTTCAGCCAGTCCTGCATCAAAGAATTGCTCAGTTGGGTCAGATTTGGTGTCTTCCCTGGCACAATTCTGAGGAGAATTTCCTGTAGACTGGGATTTTAGCCATGGCTGGTAGACCCGTATGACCGCACGCTTCCATACACCTGCAAATTCAGCTACTTCCTTCACACTATGGCCTTTGGCACACCCAAACGCAATCACTCCTTTTAGCCAGTCATTATCATCTGCTTTGGACCAATTTTACCACACAAGGAACGAGACATACACTGCACTGTAACACCTCTTCTCAATCTATGAATCACTCACACCCCACAGGTATTTATAACCCCATCATCCTCATGCAATGCCATCTGCAGGAGCCTGAAGTTACTACCACCTTGAACACAAGGTGACTAATTTTTGGTCCGGGGAGTTTACTGACACTGTAATGTACCTCTGTAAAGGTACAGCTGGAAATGCTACAGTATCTAAGTATTCATTAAATTGTACATTTACCGTAATTACCTGTGAGGGCATATTGGGGAAAAAGGCTGGGGCATTATGCAAACTGTCTATGAACACTGTGCACCAGGGCAGAGCTTCCCAGTATTCCTTCCTTCATCTATAGTTCCTTTAGGTTTTATTACAATGTGGCATTCATACTCCAATGATACCATACCTGTATTTGTGTGACTGGTTGAACCGACTGTGCAGTAGCTGCTGTGATACAAGGTTTAGTTCATGGTGTGACTGTTTAACAGAATTACCCTACTGTGAAAAATAATGGGTCTAATGTAGCTCTATACGTGAATATTCAAGCATTTACCATTAGAAGCTAGATATAAGGACTGATAAACAGAAACGTAATATTCCAAACTTAGACACTCCGACATTCTCTACAATGTGGATATGTAGGTGAGGTACTATTTCTTTCCCTCAAGATCCAATTCCCCATCTTCAGCAATCACACATACACGTCCTGACAGTGTTCCTCTCGTTTCTATGTAATATTGGAAACGTCTACGCCTTTTTACACATTACTGAGAGTGAAATGTGTAGGAAACTGTCTTCACTTTCGTGCTAAATGCCACATTTGTTCAGAGGACAATTTTCCTGAACACAAACCATTTGCAGACAATTGCACACAGATTTGCATAAGATTCCCTCGGCAGATGAGTTTTGCATGAGAACAACACGCACTGTTTTGCCAAAATACACCTCTGGGCTTTGAGCGACTGCTGTGTAACTCTGCTTTAAAGTGGCAGAGATTCGGCACTATTCTCAGCCAAGGCTGCTGTGCAGACAATCAAAGTAATTTGTACACAGATCCTTCAATTTACACACATCATACATGACCAGAATTTCAAGGCCAGCGTGTCGCCCTCACTGCAGCTTTCCGAGATGTATAAACACCAAAATAACAAAATCAAATATATAAGGGCATCTAACAAAACCCAGCCATAATGATGATAAATCAAACCTTTAGCCCCCACATCACTCATAAAAGTAGTGTTTGAATGGAAGGACTGCTGTTACCAGCTTCTATAACATACGGCATGCAAGCAGCTGTGACATGCACTTCAGCCTGACCGTTAATACACTGTTACTGCCCATTAGATATTTCAAACTGCACACCTAAAATGATGCTTAATTATGAACTGTAAATGTTATTGTTTTTAGGGGTGATTTTAAAAAAGAATATTTCATCACTCGTTCAGAAATACCAGAAAGTATTTGAAGCCTGTATGCTGATCTTTGGTCCAGGCCTGGCGTAATGAAACATAACACATCTAGCTTTTAAGCCCTTAAGCCCTTAACTACCCACACAAACATTCAGCTGGTGTGCTGACCGGCTCTAGAATGTCTGCCATTCACACCTCACACTGTTGTATGTTGTTTATACTTTTCATACAACACATTAACACTCTTTCACATGGTCTGCCCCCGTTTCACACTGTTCTAGATCATCTTCATTCACACTATTCCAGAACACCTCTCCATTCACAATGCTGTAGAACACTTCTCCACCCACACTGCTCTAGAACATCTCTTCATCCACACTATTCTAGAACACTTCTCCATGCACACTGTTCTAGAACACTTCTCCACCCACACTGCTCTAGAACACTTCTCCATTTATGCTACTAGAACACCTCTCCAGTCATACTGTTCTAGAACACTTCTTTGTTCACACTGTTGTAGAACACCTTCCCATTCACATTCCTTTAGAGCACCTCCCCACTCACACGGTTATAGAACGCTTCTCGATTCACACTGCTCTGGAACACCTCTCCATTCGCAATGTTCTAGAGCACCTCTCAATTTATACTGCTCAAGAACTCTCACACTTCTTGAGTCACACTGTACCAAAACGCCTCTATATTCACACTGTTTTAGATTACTTTTCCCCATTCAGGCTGTTCACTGCCATGTCCACACTCTTTTTTAATGTTCTACCTCAATTTCATACTGTTTTAAAATGTTTCCTCCATTCACAATGCTCTAGAATATTCTCCACATTCACACTGTTCTACAATATTCTTCCCATTCAGACTGTTCTAGAATGTTCTCCACAGTCACACTGTTCTAGGATATTCTCTTCCATTTGCATGTCCTACAATATTCTCCACAGTTCGCCTTGGTCTAAAATGTTCTCCCCAATCACACTGTTTCAAAATGTTCTCCTTCATTCTAGAATGCTCTTTCTCCTAGTGTTCTAGAATGCTCTTTGGCATTTACACCTCACATTGTTGTACAATGTGTTATACAAGAACAAAGTAACACTCTTTTAAAATGTTCTGCCCCATTTCACACTGTTTTAGAACACGTCTCTATTCACACTGTTCACCAATCACATTGTTCTAGAATATTCTCCCTTCTTCACGCTGTTTTTAAAATGTTCTCCCCAATCACACTGTTCCAGGGTAGTCTCCACATTCACAACGTCCTAAAATGTATTTCTCTAATCATTCTGTTCTGCACTTTTCTACCTCTAATCTAACCGTTCTGGGGTCCTACAGTTCTTTTCTCAGAACTAGACAACTTATAGTAGTTCCTGAATGTTTCAGCTGCTGCATAATAAATATTAAGATCCGTAGCTGATTAATAAGCCTCAAGCTTACACCCCACACCCCTGAGTTCTGCCACATCACTGGCTTGAAGCTTGCTGTGGGGCGAGTGTTTATGTCTAGCAGGAGAGTTGTTTTGCTATCCATGGAAGCACAACAAACTCCACACCTGCTCCCACATTTTCATTGCAAGCACGTCTCTACTGTCCCGCTTTGCCTTTAAGGGGAGAATGAATTGGCAAGGCCATAAGTGGAACAACTGTCCAACCTCTCAACCCTCCTCTCACTCGCACTTTCACACTGTCAAAATTCCCTGCCATCCATTTGCCACCCGGATAAAATTTCCTAGAAATGCCACTAAGCAGAACACGGGTCGCTCTGGACATTATGTGGTGTTACCTGCTGAAAATGCCTGCAGTGTGTTCCTCTATACATACAGCAGAACAGAGCTCAGTAGGCCTATTTCAGGGTGATGAACTAAAGCTCCTGGACATACGTCTTCTCTTTCCACTCAAAACCATTCTGCTTGTCCTTAATTACACAATAGGGGTCTTACCAAACACCAGGGACACTGACTCTGAGTGCGTGATATTTCACTGATGGGAATGGGTCTCCATGGGAATCGGACAGAGAGAGAGAGAGGTGGTGAGAGGGGAGGAGCCTGGATGACAATATAGCCGAGATAATGAAGCAGATGATGTGTTTACCTATAGTAATAATAATAATAAAAACTACCAATAATGACAATAATAATAATAATAATAATAATAATAATAATAATAATAATACCTTTTACATTTTTGTTATGTTATTCCAGTGTGGTAAATGAACAGTGACAATATTGTGACAATATTTTGTGTAATTTAAAACACCTGTTACTGTGCATTACCATGTGCAGGAGTGTGTTCTCCGTAGATGATGTGTCAACGTAATTTCAATGAGAACAACAACAAAAACACATCATTTTTTTACAGTGGTTTTTACTGGTGGTTTTGTCTGGTCTGGTTTTGTCTGGTTTTGTCTGAGTCCAGAATTACTTGCAGAGAATATTTTATGTCAGATTAAACACAAACTAATGTCTTCCAGCTGTGTGAAGCCATCAGTGCTGAGTGGAACAACATTGACTTTTCATTCTGTAAAAGACTGTCTGCAAGTTTAAACCACAGAACTTCACTAATAAAGAAATGAAAGGAAAAAGCTTCCTGGACTAAATCACTTAACTAAATCTCTTTGTTTACTGATGTGGTGTTAAGGCCATTAAAAGCTTACAGCTTTGCCATCTTGAGCCCTTTTCTTTATCTTTTTTACCTGAGAGTGTAGATGCACTGGAAGTATAATAATTACCAATGTCAGGATTTCTGGTATTGAAGGAAAGAAAGGTCCTATTTAAAGCAGCTTCCATTCAGATTATCTTTAGACTTAATTATACTCTAAATGCTGGCTTAGGTGTGAGAGAACATTTGAACTGGGACTCAATACTGCCATGAAGGGCTTAAAATGACCAATATGTAAAGACTATTAATTACACAGTGGGCATCTGGTGGATGGCTAAATGGTTGGTGTGTTCTGGGTGCCGTATGAGACTGCTCACGGGGCAGGTGCTTTAAACTGACCACATGAACGGCCACATCTGGGTCGATCTGCTGACCGTGAGGATGAAACCGTCCTCCGTCAAACTGGTCAATGAGTGTGATTAGCTTCGGCTGCTCACGGTAGATAAGGAAAGGTTACATCAAGGAGCTCTTGCCGGATGCGTTGGGAGCGGAAATGTGGCCAATTGTGTTTTCCTTACTGTGTGTAGTGAGAGGTACGCTGAGAACAGCCTAGACTAAGTGGAAAAGTTTGGGACAGACGGGCCTGTATCAGCCTCAAAGAAGCCATGTAGGCCCTCATGGGGTTAAGACATCTATTAACTTATTTATCTGTAGCATTATCAGGAACGTTATTAACATTACCATTGCATGCTGCTAATTTAGAGTTGGCAGGGCACAGTGGCCAGGAATAAACATGGCCCCTGACAACTGAATTGAATGTGGACTCATTTACAGTGTTTACTTTGGCTTATAAACTCACCAGACAAAAAATGAGTCACCTGTGACTGAAATGTACCTAGTAGCGTGTAATACCTTCATGTGCACGAATAACAGCTGTGATTTGATTTGGCATGTACTGGACAAGTTTCTGGATGTAGGCCACATCAATGTTCAGCCACTCTTGCATCAAAGAATTGTGCAGTTGGGTCAGATTTGGTGGATGCCTTCCCTGGCACAATTCCGAGGAGAATTTCCTGTAGGCTGGGATTTTAGCCTCTGCTGGTAGACCTGTATGACCGTACGCTTCTGTACACCTGCAAATTCAGCTACTTTGCAGCTACTTCCTTCACACTATGGCCTTTGGCACACCCAAACACACTCACTCCTTTTAGCTATCATTAACATCTGCTTTGGACCCATTTTCCACACATGGGATAAGATGTTCACTGCACTGTGCCACCTCTTCTCAATCTATGAATCCCGTCACTCACACCCCACAGGTACTTATAGCCCCATCATCCTTGTGCAGTGCCATCTTCTAAGTTACTACCACCTTAAACATGCAAAGTGAGCTTATGTGTTCAGGTTTACAATCTCTGTCCGCTTTATAAGAAAACCCTACCTTTAGCAGCTGTAGACCACGACTGATGAAAAACGTAGTTACTCTGGATCAGTGTCTTTGTTGTGTTGAGAATGATCCACCACTATATCTGGTCAGTGTGTCTGTGGGCAGGAACGAATGGTGTACATGAATGGGGTAGAGAGAAGCTAATACATTTTGCAGAGTGCAGACGGCTGCAGCTCGTAATGGTTCATCTATATGGTAGAGCCACGTTGTAGGTGACTCAAAGTAGGAGGTAATGATAAAGTGAACGATGAGTTTGTCTATTGACTTACATATGAGTGCACAGAATAACTAAAGACCTTTATCAATTGCATTTACTTTATAGGGTCTTTTCAGTATATTATGAATTGTATATTTGAATATCTGGACATCCAAACTCACCATAGCATTCAATTACTTCTCCTGTAATTTGAATTAAACATATCAAGCCATGTTACTTTCCCATGTTATTTTAGATGCACCTCATGGTTTAATGAATAAAAACTGCAGGGAATTGGAGTGACGCTTTTCATCAGTGACACTGTTTATTAATACAAATATAAAATATTTTCTCATTGGAACATTTTTTTTAGTGTTACTTGCCCTATTAGTTACTGTTATTCACTGCAAAGAATGTCCTTAGGAGGCATCCCGATGCATCATGGGTGGGGTTTCCGGAGGTCATCAGATCAGACACCCTCTATCAGGCAACCCAGCTGAGGTCAATCAGCTTGCGACTCAGCCTGCAACCCAGTAGTGTAAAACTGTCAAACAAGAAGCTTTAGGTAACTTTAAGTAACTCATAATTATTAGTATTAAAAATACCAGTACTAATACTGAATTGCTATTTATTGGCCAATACTTTTTGTGTGTTTTCATAATAAATATGATCATTTTATGTGTGTACAACTGTTTGGTAACACTTATACTTTTATTAAATGGCAAGTAACTAACATGAAGTGATATGTTAACAACGGTTAACTAATGTTAAGTAAACACCTTTCAACGGTTACAGTTTCACTAAACCTGTGAACATGGAGTTGTTACATGTTTACCTAAAATGAGTTAAGTATTGTCTCCATTGTTCATGTATTACTTTATGTTAACTAACATATTACTTGATGTTTGTCAGTTGACACTTAATGTAAAGTGTTACCAACTGTTCATAGCTGTGTTTGCTAGTACTGCCGAGCACCGAGTTCTGCTCAATATTAGGTCAAATTGTCACTACTGAAACAGTTAGTGTTTGTTAGTGACAAAATAGAATAAAAATATATATATTTTATCAGCAAACATTTATAAAATAAACATTAGTATGGTTTAGGGTCATGCAGAGCAGTAGGATTTTAGCCTAAAGTCCAAGGCATTTAAAAAACTTGGTTTTAATCTGTATAGAGCAGAGCTAAATGAAGATAAATGGGCTAAATGAAGCTAAATGAAGCACATTTGAGATCTAAACTGTGGAAGTGAGATAGCAGGCAGGTCAGTAACAGCCTTATTCTATCCGTACACGGACACTTGCTCAACTAAAACAGCCCCACAGGAAGGCACAGTAACACACATACGCACCTTTAACTGAACCACAGCAACTCTTCCTTCACATCCGGTGCTTCCTCATAAGCCTCCACGTGTTCACAGTCACACAAGCACTGGCTGGATGCTACAGCATGTTGAGTAAAACGAGGTTAAAAGTTTAATACTTCTTTGGTACATTAATAACTCATTTCACTCCATAGACTGTTCGGTGGGCTGCAGGGCAAACCCTGTCTCTCCGCATGTGGACCCTGGCATGAACAGTGTAGGAACCCCCGCATTATTGTAATGGCATGTAGGAGGACATAAGCCCCGGTATTTGTAACCCCGCAGTCTCTGTCAACCTCTCTCTCTCTCTGTTTCCAGTATCACTTTTCATTTCCTGCTGTCAGCGCATGTGTGTCTACATTAGTGTTCATGGTCCATTAGCCGCCTGGGCTGGAAGGGAAACGTAGCTGTAGTCTATGAAATGCTCAGTGAGGCGAGACTCTGCCTCTCTTCATCCATTACGTTCAGGCAGGACAGCTACCGCTGCTAACGTCAGGCGTATCAGACTGCACGTACAGGTTAAAGGCGGACAGTTTTTCTAAGTACCTGTAGAATTCAGTCGATTCAGAGTGGTTTGGTGTGAAATGGTTCATTTGTAGAGGTTTCTGTACAGCAGTGGTGGTGATGGGAACCAGGAGTCATTTTATTTAATATCCAAAACCACCAGTGAACCTACACGTGTCTTCTGAGTTGTTGTGTGTAATTTTGATGATGGTAAATAGTGAAAATAGTGACAAATATATAGTGTGTATATATATATACACTATAATAATATATATATAATGACTAATAGGGTGCTTTTATTGGATGTGCATGGTCATAAACTGGTATATACATATTAATAATAAGAATATCAATTGGATAACAGTAGAGTTGAGCACTTTTTTCTGGGGCTCAATTAGTAATACATTTAATGCAAGACAAATCTACACAAATCTACAATAAATAGCTCTGACTAAGCTTACATAATTGAATTCACCATAATAAACAATCTCTATCCATTATGATGAATTTTTAGCATTAATGTTTATGTCTAATGTTTCCCTGTTTTTCGCTTCAAGAATATTGCATTAAAATCAGTAATTATTCTTTCAGTTTTTTAGATAGGAGTTCAGGGCATCCAAACTTTTGTCCGGCTAACTCACTGCCAGAGGGCTTTCCCTGTCTGATCTAATTCAGGCTGGAGTTTCATTCATATGATATGATTTTCCTTATTTTACTGGCGAGGGGGAAACAGATCCCTGCATTCCAGCTCATACCGCAGCATGAAGGGAAAACAGTCCCTCTCCGGTGTCTCAGCTCAGCATCACCACAGGCAAAAAAAAAACAGCAAGAAGTAATAAAAAAAATGTTATTAGTTATTGGGGCAGCTGAAATAAAGAGCTGTAGAGTCTTGTAGAATCTTGATTACGGTGAGCAGATACTGACAATTTTAGCTCATTTTGAGCAAAACAGTACATGACCAGCAAACACACATTGAAGAAGTTGTTCACACATAAACTAAGCAGATTTTTCATTAAAACACAAAAAAAATATTTGATTTGAGAAAGTATCAAAATCTTAATTCCTGTTATTCAAACTCAGGAAATGTATTTAATGTGAGAAAGTTTTGGTACTGACCATTCTAATTGTTACACACTGATTTCTGGACTTTGGGACAGAACAATGGTACTCCAAAACAATGGTAAAAATGAGGCAGTCACATTTCCTGCTCTAAAATTCAGGGGTGTGGCTAAAATAAGGGTCTGTCTACGGACTAAAACCCTGTGTTTCAGTAGTGGCATGAAAACGTAGGACAACATTTTAAGAATACAGATTCTCGCACCACATAGACTCTGACTGAACTTGGCTGCCTTTATTGTTGGATGCACTGTGTTAGCTCCTGAGTAAGCGTGCACACATTTATATTATCACTAATATATTTTTTTTTTAACTACAAGTTGTTGTGCTAGTTATTTTTGGATATTACCCACATACAATTACCGCTACATTTACCACTTAAGCACAAAACGTGCAGCAGGTTAGAGTGCTGATACGACGCCTCCCTCTGAAGGCTGCAGCAGAACAGCATCACTTGCTGTAATGGCTAAAAGTCAGTGGTGGTCACATCCAAATAAATTACAGAGGCAGCAGGCATCCTCATATTCACACAGCCATTTGATCTTCCGAGCTGGACAGCTCTTAGTGTTCAAAGCACGCAGCTGTTGGCTGGTGGGCAAGAGGAAGCCTATAATGCAGTGCACTTCATTAAGAGTGATGTTGCTCAAGGCAGAACCTGAGTGTGTTTGTGGAAATCTTCCAAAGTGCATGGAATATTGTTCTATATATATATACTTACACTCACCATTCACTGTAATAGAAAACCCTCCCCTGCACTTCCTGCAGTCCACTTTATGAGCTCCTCCTAACATTTAGGTCCACTATTAGCCACTTTTCACCAAAAGAACCCTGGTTCTGCAGAATTTGTTCTGATCAGGCTTCTTAGAACCTTGGTTCCATCCAGGGAACAAGCCTGCATTTGGACCAGTTTTTACTGGAACCAAGAAATGTGATGAGAAGATGTAGAAGAGCAGTCTTTAGCAGACCACTAGGTGTCACCATTGCCTTCTCCTCCCTCAACAGCAAACACACCCACAGATGTCATCATGGTTCATGCTGAAGAACCATCTATTCTTTGGTTCCAGCTGGGAACAACTTTTTTGTTTCGAAGCCTATTTATTTTTGGTGGAAATGCACCAAATGGTTCAAAATTGGGGCAGCAAACCCGGAACGGAACCTGTTTCAAGTTGGTGGTAAAAGGGGCTATGAATGGATTGTTCTAGTGAACTGGTTCAAAGTCACAGCTGAAAACACATTTCAGACTTTTAACTGACTTGGATGTTAGACAAAACACCTTTTGCTGTAAGTGATGTAATGTCTTACTGAACACATCCATTTGTCACTAACAAAACAATCATAGCACCACCAAATGCAGATACGTGTGATGTGAATAGTGACAATCCTTAATGTTTCACACTGATTTTCAGACTTTAGGACACATTTACTTAAAAGCAATGGGATCTAACTGCGTACCATGTGGCCATGAGGGACAGGGATTCAGCCTTCCTACTTCCTTCTCTAAAATGCCGGTGAGTAGCCAAAATAAGGCTCCACCTACAGACTAAAAATCTTTGTGTTATAGTAGAGATATTTTTGTAGGGATATTTTAAATGTTCTTGCAGTACAGACACTTGACTCAGACCTAACCCTGTAAACACACCTTGGACCTTGCACCACAGAGACCTGAGATGGACCTGCACCACAGAGACTCAACTTGGACTCTCACTTTCAGAGGCTCAAGCCAGTCTTTCGTGCTAGAGTCTTGACTCGACTTGGATTCCCACCCCAAAAGGTCGACCAGTGCTTGCACCCCAGAGGCTCGACTTGAATTCACACTCCAAAAGGTCGACCAGGGCTTGCACCCCAGAGACTCAACTTGGATTCACACCCCAAAAGGTTGACCAGGGCTTTCAACCCAGAGGCTCGACTCGAATTCACACCCCAAAAGGTCGACCAGTGCTTGCACCACAGAGACTCGACTTGGATTCCCACTCCCAAAAGGTCGAACAGGGCTTGCACCCCGGAGTCTTGGCACCAAAAAGAATCCATTCAGACTCGCACTGGACTCACACTCCAGAGACTTAAGTTGAATTTGCACCCTGGAGGCTTGACTCAGACTCTCACCAGACAGACTCGACTTGGACTGGTGCACTCCAGAGACTTGACTTAGACTCTTACCTCAAAGACTCAAATTGGACCCACACTCCAGAGACTTGAATCAGATTCACTCTCAAGAGACTTGACTCAACTCTGACTCACACCACAGAGAATTGACGCAGACTCACACCCCAGAATCTTGATTCAGACTCATGTCCCAGAGATTTGAAACACAGAGACTTAGGACTCAGAATAAAGCAACTTAAACATCTCGTGTGTGTGTGTGTGTCTGTCTGTGTGTGTGTGTGTGTGCAAGTAGCAGGTGTTGATTCCTTACTCCTATTACCTAAGAAGCCTCGCAGGAGCGAGGATGGGCATTGGTATGCAAATCTACTGGCTGCATGAAAAGTATTGAACTGTAGACCTCCCGGGCTTGCTGGTTGTATAAACATACACACACCGGGTCAAACTAATTAGCCGTAGCATTAATGAATGCCAGTTCTGTGGATGTAAGAGAAAAATAGCTGCCGGGCGCGTGCACTGTCGAGCAACTTTGAGCCACATGTGTCTAAAGCTTCTCTCTGTGAGGAACTAATCAAACTGAGGTCTGTTCTAAAGAAGAATAAAAGAGCTGCTCCAAGTTCAGATCCTCTGCGCATTTGTTTCTATTATTCATTGGGCTCAGATGATATAGAGACAGCCGTTCTACTTGTGGGCGGCATCTGAGTTACAGAAATGATGTAGTAGTGTTCATGCAGATCTGGGAGGCAGCACAGTGACCGATACCTATGAGAAAACAGTCAGAAAACAATCTGGTGGGTTACTGATTGTGTCAGACATATACAGGATGTTAGATAAGGTTTTGTTTTTCACATCTTAATGAGAGCGATTAGCAACAGGAAGCATCCTGATCCAGGATTAGTATTCCTACTGTTTATCCACCCGGGCCCTGATCTCAACAAACACAGTCCCTAGAAGTCTCAAGGCAGCTAGGCAGGATGGTGCTTATTGTTTTACAGTCCACTTATGAGTTATTGAATGTGTCATGAATGTAGGTGAAATTATTAGGCACCTGGAGCACTATTAGAGCTCAGGTTTCACATTACTGCCAACCGCATGCAGTTACCAGCCACCTAATTAGAAACACCTCCCTTGTAGCTCCAACTTATTGGTGTAGCTCATCCGTCAATATACAGTTCATAATATCTGTTCTCTAGCAAATAGAGGATTGATAAGTGTGGATCCACTTGTGGATCGCAGTGTTGGGACAAAGTAAGGAAGGTGCTACAATGCGTATATACTGTATAAGATATATCGTTGCAGTCCAAAGAAAAACCAGTATCTCCAAAATAATCTAATTTCATTTTAATGTAAGTCAATGAAACCAGGTCTTTCCAAACAAATGTAGGCTATTTCTGTTGGTCCGTTCATCATGAAATTTTCACACAGTGTAAACAGCAGCTACTGAGATCAAATGATGCATAAAAGTAAAAATCGGCAAAAATGGAGATACATGTTTTTCATTGGACAACAATGATATATAAAGAAGAACAAAATGAAGCACGTTTAACACCCAAAGTAGTAACCACAGTACCAA
The DNA here is from genome assembly GCA_034552555.1 of Semaprochilodus insignis. Lineage (NCBI taxonomy): Eukaryota > Metazoa > Chordata > Actinopteri > Characiformes > Prochilodontidae > Semaprochilodus > Semaprochilodus insignis. The sequence continues at coordinate 4,470,249 of CM067491.1, read as the reverse complement.
GCGAAATTCCTTATATGATTGGTAAGATGAAGATTCTGATCCTGACAGCATTTTTGCATCATTGACAATCTCAAAGTACTCCTGCATCATCATACATGTCTGCTCTGCTACCAAAGAAGCTTGCTTTGGCCTAATGAAGCATCAGTGATCAGATCGCAGTGTTGGCTGTCGTTCTGAGCTAGCTGACAACATGGACCAGAGCCAGCGTCTCATTCTTTTAGCATGCTCTGATATTGTGCGTGTTCATGGTAATATTTTTGGTGTGTATGTCTTATTTCACTTCACAGAGTATTTTGTGGGTCACAAGATAAACATTATCTCTACATGTGGGTCCTGGCAGGAAATGGTTTTGAAAGCTTTGCTCTACCCCTTACTCAGTGGTCAGGTCATGATTTCGTATTTGTTACTCCCCCCCCCCCCCTCTATATTTATACTTATGTCTCGTCTGCACTATGTTACTAGTATGTCTCGTGTGTTTGCACTATGTTTACATTTGCACATCGGAGTTTGGAGAACCGCAATCTCGTTCAGCTATGCACTCCTGCTGTAAAGTCTGAATGACAGTAAAGTTCACTTTGACCCTGACTTTGACTTCTGACCACAGCTATTTAGACAGGATGTCTGCTCTACTGTCGTTCTGCAGTGTTGAGAGCATTACTCACTGTATATTAGAATGGGACACTTCACAGTTACTTTGGGAAATGACCATTAACTACTGCAACCTGATTTCACTTGCCTTTTATTTATTTGTTCACCCTTGATTTCCCCTGATTCATGTTTATTTTTTTTTTTTAAAGCTTTTTTTCTGGAGGAAAATGAACAATTCATTTGATTGACATGGAGACATGGAGGTACAGCTGATGTTTTGTAATTGATTTTCTGCACGAGCCGTAAAATGGAAAAAAAAAAAGATAATTGATGAATTTTGCTGCTCAGTGGCTTACTTCCATCAAACTGGTCTATTTCAGGTCTACTTTGATAAACATATTGAAGTACTACAGTGTTTTCTGTAAAAACCCCTTGAATGGAAACTTAACTACTTGATGCTACGTGTTGTTTTGACGTTATTAGTTATTCTCACAGTTGCAGGGACTAAACACCTACAGGGAAGGACTACAGAAACTCTGCAGAGATTATCATTCGCCAAAACAAAAAACAAATGTGAACATATTCCATGAATTTCATCAAATGGCCTGCACTCTGTGTATTTAAATATGTAATTGGTATATCCAAAATAGTCATCTACGTGTACGACATCTTGAAGACGCTCTCATCCAAGTTCTTTTACATTAATACAGGTAGGTGAAGGTAGTGAAGGAGTCTTCCCCAAGGACTCTTATTGGTATAGAGTAGGGTGGTTGCACGGGGCAGGGGATTGAACCCCAGTCTGCAGCATGGAGGACAGAGGTGTAACCATTATGCTATACCAACTCTACTATGTAGTGCTGCAACTGTATATACATATACTATTTTATAGTGTGTTTCCATCAGTCTCAGTTCCATGCAGACCCTTTCTTAGCATTGACAGACTGTGATTTAAAAATTTAGTTAGCCTGCCTGGAGATTTGGGTTGAGTGTTTCTCAACCCTGGTCCTGCTCATTTAAGTGCTTTAACACACCCCTGCAACTCTGAAAAGCCTTGTTAATGAGCTAATAAGTTGAATCAGGTGTGTTGGAAGCAAGCAATGCACTAAAGTATGCAGGGCAGGGTGCCTCCAGGACCAGGGTTGAGAAACACTGTAACAGACCACCAATCTAGCAGTAACAGTGAATTTACATGCACTTAATATTTGTACATGGATTTCAAGTCGAGTCGTTTTATTGTCAATACTTCAATATGTACAAGACATACAGAGGACTGAAATTGTTACTCTCTGACCCAAGTTGCAGCACATAAACATTTAATGATAAATAGATTACAACTAAAACAAGAAACAAAAACAAGTGGTAGAACTCCAATTTCTTTACTGTGGTTTAAAGTCTAGAAATTAGATTAAGATATCTGATACAGAGAGTTGGATTTTGGCTCAGTAGTCAGGTTTCTCAGTGCATGTAGCCTCATTATGTGAATGTGTGAAAGATGTCCTTAACAGAAGTAAGTAACAGAAATAAGCAAGCAGTGTTTAACAAAGCAGTTGAGATGCCAACGAATGAGACACAAGTTTTATTTTCAGTGTCGCTTCAAAATAGTTTTGGATTGACACTGAAACTGCATGGTTGATGAAATTAAGGATTTAAAAGTTTTCATCTTTGAAGCTTGAGTTTTATGTTAGGTTTACGTCAGGTCTTATTCTGTGAGTTTATTGGCAGAAATCTGAATACTGTCTGACCCTTATAGACTCGGACTAATACCTGATTACCCAAGTGCATGTAAACATGTCGTTTGGATTACTGACAAAGTCTGATTTTCTACAGTTATCAGATCGTTAAGCGCATATAAACACACTCTCTGACAAACACTGGATGCAGAGTACTTTATTAGTACTTTATTGGTATTTTACTAGCCCAGAGTACTTTATTAGTACTTAACTGGTATTTTACTAGCCCAGAGTAATTCATTAGTCTAGAAATGGTACACAAAATGAAAACCATCCCCTTTCAACCAGTGCCAGTGTGCGCTGAAATACAGTCTTGTAATAAGGACCAGGTAAAGGGTCGTAAATAAGGACCAGGTAAAGGGTCGTTTCACTGACCATTTAGTGCCACATGCTCAAGTGAAAGACAAACTTAAAGTAAGGATACCTCCTTAAACACAATTGAGGGATAGTCATGAATGTTTCCTGGTTCAGTGACTGTATCTCAGCTTGTTTGTGAGCAGATGCCACCGCTTGCTGCCAGCAGTTAGCTTGATAAACAGTCGTTAGTTTCCCATCGGAGAGTGCACAGACCAGAGCCAGTTTAAGTTCTCTGAGAGAGGTGAGTTTCTGAGAGCTGTGGTGATTTTAGTGTGCAGGTTACATCAGACAGTCTGTGTCACTCTGTGTGACTCACTGAAATACAACAAAGACCCTTCTCCCCCCCCCCCCCCAAACAAACCCCATAGCATCTGCTGCTTTCGCTTATGTTCAGAACACTTGGGTTTTTAAATGCAGTATTGCTTCCTCATCAGCTACTTACTGAAAGACCAGTCGGCTAATACCGTTAAGTAGTTGGCAGGTCGTGGAAGTACAAGACGGGAGTTCCTAATACAGTGAATGTGGAGAAAAGTATCCAACCGTTAAACAGTTTTATGCCTCTTTATGATTAAGCTCACCCTCCTGTGAGCACATACAGAGCCAGCTGTACATATGTAATATGTCCAGCTAATAAATCTGCCTTTTATATGCTTCTTAAATATGCTTTTCTTTAGACTGTCCATCCTTATGAGGATTCACACTGAATCCTCTGACCACTAGTCCAGAAGATCAAATGCAATTGGGCTGAGCATCAGTTGTGCTCTTAAGAAGTCTCTTTGTGTGAGATTTTGCTGATGGTGAAAAGACCTCCACCACTGCGCTGGCTTTGATGTTTGACCTTCGCTTCTTGCCGTACCTCCTTCTTGCCATTGGATGAGAAGAGATAAGACGAGAAAGACATGCTTCTTTTTCATTTCATCAATCCTAATTTTGTCTGTCTCTGTGTATGTGTGTGTGGACAGAGATAGAGGGGGAAGGTATTGATGTTGGTCTGACAGTCTTTGTGGACAAGTTTTGTGAAACATGAGAGTTAAGTGGTGGAGAGAGCGTTTAAACAGATTCTCATCCTGACAGCTCATCGTCTATGTTGATCAGTGATGCTTTGGGGAGAACTCATTACTGAGTTTTGGTGAGCGTCACTGTGTCAGTGTTTGTGTATGTATCTCTGTACTACATATACTCACTGTTCACTTAATTAGCTCCACCTACTTTACAGCTCTACTGTATGTCGACTATTCTACTGAATTAGTTCTAACTGCAGTCCTACACTATAAAGTAATAAAGAAATATATGTAATAAAAACATTCAGGTATTTAGGCCTTAGACATCTACAATATTTTCTGATCTATGTAAATCCAAGACCTTAAGAAAGATAGTAATAAGCTAAATACATAAAAACCCATTTATAGGATCATGATTTATAGAATTCTTTCAATTGGGTGGTGTCTGTCCCAAACACAAACCCCTAAATTTACACTTGTGAAAAAAATACTTACGTTTGTTTGTTTTAAGATGGTTTTGATTTCTTTTAAAGCGAAGTTGAAATATTTAGATGTAAAATGTAAAGGTAAATAGATGCTGTCAGGAGCCAACAGGACAGTTGTGAGTTTTACTCGTCAAGTTTGCACATAAATAAGGCACATAAATTGATCGCCAAGCCCCGGAAATTCACTCTCAAGCCAGTGAAATAAGCTGCGGGCGTGGCCATGCCAGAATGTACCTTGTGTGCGGAACTTGGAACACAAACAAATTACATTGTGTTTACAAGAAATAACAAAGTACCACGAAAAGCTCATTACTTTGCATCAAAAGAACACTACACCTTCATGTTTAGATCCAAACCATAATTAATATGTCATACCATCATTTATTTATGTAATACTAACAGCCACTCAGAACCCTTTTTTTGAGTGTATTTGAACCAGGCCATAAAGCAGTACGTGAGACTGCCTACTTGTCTCTCATGGCTATTTAATGAGCAGTTACATCGTAATGTTTAGATGCATGTAAGAATCGTCCCTACCCATACACACACATTTTCACACACATTTTCTGAAATTAAACTTTCTGTGTGATAATAGAAATGTTATTTTAAGTATGTACACCTGTTTGAAGCTGTGTTTTTAAGTTCTGCTTAAAATTAATTTAAAAAGATGAAACTACTGAAATCAAGTTTCAGCAGTGTTAGAATTTTGTTCATAATCTGATCTCATCTGATCTAGTCTTTTTGGAAACCATTTGCAATCACACTGTTTAAACCAACAGGGTCTCTAAGTGATCAGTGAGCATACATGCTAGACACTAAGACTGTGCAAATGTAAGAATTGAAAAAATTATTGTTTATGCAGCTCCAGGTTCATCAAATGAAAGATTTCTTTATTTTTCATGCCTGTAGTATATGGTTAAATAAATGTGTCTCTGTATGTGGCCGTCTGGATGCCCAGTTTGTATTTAGATATACAGGCATATCCAAAAGTTTGAAAACCCCTTGTGAGACAAATGACATGTATAGTTGATTTTGCAAGTGCAGGTGTATGGAAACGTAGGGTCATAGGGTCTACCAGCAATGAGAATCAACAAAACATGTCATTTAACCAGGGATGCCCAAACGTCTGCAAGTGGCTGCACCTTTTTAAAGATTCTGTTCACTAAAACACTCCTCCTGTGTAACCAGAGGAGGTCAGAATCGAATTTTCCCTTTACAAAAACAAACAAACAAACAAACAAAAAAACCCCACATAAATCGTTTCTGTTTTACTTCTGTTTTCATTTCTCTGTCACCATAAACATCAACAAGTTGGAAATTTTTGTTGGCCTGGAGTGGAAGAAGGTACTTGGTTTTGGGAGAACTCCAGCCTCCTTATTTATCTATTTATCCTCTCACTAGCCACTCAGCAATCTGCAGATGGAAATCCACTTACATAGCTGTATGCAGGCATTATTGAAATGCCTTATATTTACACCTGTCCTGAATGTGGACAAGGTCTGAAACATAACTCAGTCACACTCAGTGTCTTGAGTGTGATTACACCTGGCTTTCACTGGGTCAGCTGAAATCTGAATGTGATAATGCATGATGTGAGGTGCACACAGTCTGAGTGTGTATAGAGAGGAAGTGTTGCGGGTAACTGTAACTGAGTAGTATGTGTGCAGATGGAGAGACAGTGTTGAGCTGAAAGTGTCTCTCTGTGTCTACAGTGTGCTTTTCTATCAGAAGAAGAAAAGATGGCTTTAAACATCATGTCTCTGAACTGTGTGTCTATGTGGGGAGTAGGCAGACCAGTGGTGGGGTGATCAGCGTGATAGGTCAGGGGTCAGCCTGAGGAGTCAGCATGAAGCTTCAAGCTGACTGTCTGCTCCTCATTACCTGGAGACCTACTGACATGTACAAAGACAGAGACTACTACACCTGAGACAGGAGCTGGGCCATGGGGGGATCGTCCAGTCAATCAGTCACCACCTTGTACTCACTACACAGAGAAATGCTCTCATATTGAGGCAAACTGCTGGCAGGGGGGCAGCATTATGTGTTCTATTTGGATGTACAGTTCAATGAGAAATATTGAAGATTGAATCCATAACTAGCTCGTTGTCAAGACTACTACTGTAATTCTACAGTTAACCACTTGATAATAAACATGTTAAAGACTGAATAATTATCGTGGTAATAGCTGAGTAATTATAGCTTTAATAACTGACCAATTATGGAGTTTATAACGTGACAGTTACAGGGTTAATAAATAATTACAGAATTAACTGAATACTTATAGATTATGGAGTTAGTAACAATAAAATGAAAGGAGTTGATTATAGAATTAACAACTGAACATTATACCATTAGTAAACAGATAATTACATATAATAAATAAATGTATAATGTGTAATGTATAATGAATAAATGTATAATTAATAACTATAATTATTGTGTTAATAATTGAATATTATTACAGGTGTTATTGTTATTTGCTTTATACATTGATGTAGATTGTAAACAATAATCTAAAGTTTAGAGTAGTTTGTTGTATGATTCATAACAATTTATGTCATTAAATGCACATACATTCTATTTGCATACTGTATTCACACATTTGAGTCAGATGGCCTTTTTGTTTCCAACATTTTATTTATTTATTTTATTTATTTATTTTAAATCAGTCAGTCAATCAATCAACCAATTAGTCAGTCAACCAATCAAGCAGTCAGTCAGTGAATGAATGAATTAATTAATCAATGAATTGATCAGTGAATAAACAGAAAACAATGTGCAAATATGAAGCAAAACAGTACTGTACACCGAACCTTTCATCAAATTCATATTCTAAATTATTAGTTCAAAATCAGAATACTCACACATCATCTACACTGCTTATCCTGGGGCAAGAGGGTTGCTGGAGCAGGGGGGTCCTTGGACAGGTTGCGAGTCCATCACAGGGCAGACACACAGACATACACATTCATTCACCTACTCGCAGAAATGACTCCGACCCCCATAAAAATATAACACAATATTAGTAAATTAGTAATTAGTAAAAGTTAGTATGAAATGGCATCAGAATCACTTGAGATGTAAATTTGTGAAGTGAAAACAGTGAAGAAATCTGCATATGAAACAGAAATGTCTGTGAGACTGTCTGTCTCTCTGTCCATCCAGTCTGCAGGACTCTAAATGAAGAATGCATAATGTAACGAGCTTTGGCCAGTTTCTGGACACCTGCTGGCTGTTCTTACAGATAAAACCCTCCACCAGCTTCAGCTGCACTATGACTGTGCAGATGTATGTGTACGTGCACATAAATACTGTATATATAATACATTCTTTCATTCATAATTTATGAAGGACCATCTTGGCGTGCTAGCAGGAAGTGGGCAAGTTGCTGCTTTCTTCTTTAGGCTCTTCATCAACCCCAAGAGCAACCTCAGCCTGAAATCAGAGAGAACGAAGACAGAAGAGGTTTGATTGTTCTTTCAGTTCTAGTTTGTTTGCAGGTGTTTGACATATAAGATGCCCTGTCGTTCTGAGAGAGCTCTGAACCGCAGGCCACACCAATCTGAACCGTTCGTTCTTTGCCTTCAATGTAAGTGAATGCAATTCAGTCCATTTTCCCCACACATTGTCCATTTGTCACAAAATTGTCACACGTATTGTAAAAGATAGCTGCTGTGCTCAAACGTCAAGGCCACAGTCAGCTTTACTGCCATTTCCTCTCGTCTCCGATATGTAGAGTGATAAATGCAGTTCCTACAGGACACTGTGCCGCATTTAACATAGAAGAGCTGCAGACAACAGTGCGCACAATACAATATGACACATCACTCTCTTTCAGCCCAATCCTGGAGGCACCCTGCCTGGCACATTGTAGTGCTTTGCCTGCTCCAACACACCTGATTCAACTCACCAACTCATTAACAAGCCCTTTCAGAGTTGTAGAGGGTGTGTTGGGAGCAGGAAAAGCTCCTAAAGCGTGCAGGGCAGGGTGCCTCCAGGACCAGGGTTAAGAAACACTGCAATACGTCAACCGTCATATCTCCCGTGTGGTGTCCATTTGAGTGCTGAATCTCAGTGTGTGACTGTGGCACAATCAGTTACAGTGCCACACATGTAAACAGTGTGATGGATGCCACTCAACTCATTTGCATAACGTTGGTCCCCAGCCAGACAGCAGAGTGAGGCGGTGCCTTAGACGTGTCAGACATGTTGATGTGTCAGTTTTGGGTTTATATCCCCATCGCTTGCCACTTTAAATAATGTAAATAATAATACAAAAAAAGGCAAATATCTCCATTCATACCACATGTATCCTGCTTCAAATTTCAGCACCCCCGATTCAAAACACCTCTCCCCGAGCTCAGTGTAAAATCACATTTCCAGAGTTTCACCCCAACAGTAGTGCAGCCTAGACATGTCTGGACTATTTGCTGTGAGGCTAGATGAGACTCAGCCACACATGCTCTACCCACATACAGACGGAGAGCCTGATATCTTTAGTGTGTTAACCTGGCCACACTGTCAGGACTCTGCCAGCTGCAGTCTGATTGGCTATCTGCACTTTGGTGCATGGTTTGGTGCTGATCCAACGTGAATCAAAGGTTTGTTGTTCTAGCAAAGTTCAGCCTAGTGAAGTCTCAGCCACAGATGCTCTGCCCATCGAATACTAGTATACTAGTGGTTTCCAGAGGGACTGTTTATTTCATCACTCCATTTCCAAGATTACCTTCTTCTATACATCATACCTGTCAGCAGGCTTGTAATTGGTCGTTTTGCATGTTAGTTCCTTTTCCTGCAGTAGCAGGCGATTAAGTGGCGATAGGTGTAGAAAGGTACCAGACTCTACCTAGAAAGCCTGACAGTGCTAAACTAGCTAATGGAAGCTTGTACCTCACCAGTTAGTATCTCAAATAAATTTGCTTATGTTTTTTTAGACACTGTATGAACAAGTACAGACAAAATTCAGGCTTGGAGACCTGCTACTTCAAATTTTTAGCTCTGAGTGAAATCTCCACCAGCTCAAGCTGTTTTTGTTATTAGGTTTGTTATTATCATTCCTTTCTCTGATCCACTACATCTACATTTATGACAGGACAAACCCATAAACAAGCATTCCAGTTTATAGAGCTCTATGACACATGAAATGGGTTTGCATTGCCCTGTTCCAACCACCAACACATCTTCGAGTTTGGCAGTGCTGGCTGAAGAGCAGCCGTGCCAGTAGAGCAATCATTGAATTGAGCTGAATGAAAGTGAAGTGAATTGAACTGATTGAATTCCAGACTGGCAATTCAAAATGCTGCCCCGCTCATCCAGTGGGAGAGTGGGTTTGGGAAGCTCAGGTGATTAAGGATCTGGCACAGGTACCACATTGTTGTACTATGTTAGGAAATGTGTGGAGAAAAAAAATCCCACCGCTGCTTCGTAAAGAACATACTTGATATGAAACCGGTTGATGTGAGATTGTGAGGCAGTCAGGGGATATTTTTACACACCTCCAAAGTTCAGTCTTAGAAGTTGCTTGCATTTTTTGCTTTTCATGACCCAAGTGTTCCCAAACACATTCAGTGACGTTGAGGTCTGGACGCTGGCGTGGTTGGTCCATTGTTATGAGAACACCAGCAGCTTCTTTGTTGGATGTCTCTGTCTCGTTTCTCAGTGAGGAGCTTCTTGAACAGCTACACGCTGATGTTTCTTCTCACAGAGAAATAATGAACAGAAACAAGATGGAGCTTGATATTCTCCTCTCTCTCAAAGATGAAAGCTTAAGGTGCTGTTTATCTGAAGGGGACAGTTTGGTGATCTACCAAGGCTTCCATAGTTGTTTCCGTTATATATTATTTTATTATTTTTACTCACGTTATTTCACTTATTCTCCTGTAACTTTGTGCTTCCTTCTGAGAGTGGACTATCTTAGGTTTAATCTCCTCAGAAATATATATCCTGAACAATTAAAGATAAAAATAATATCTTTATTCATACAACACTTTTCATAGTGGTGGCAACTCAAAGTGCTTTACAGAGAGCTGATAAAGCCTAAAAGTAATAGATGAAAGTATGAGTACTAATTTAATAAGATCATATACGACCATGACACAGATCAAATTAAGAAGATAAATACCAAAGGGACCTAGAACTTTAATTAAACACTGAGTGAAAGAGATACGTTTTCAGATGTTGCTTAAAACTATGCACTGAGCTTCACTGTCTAATAGAAGCTGGAATTGTGTTCCACAGTTTAGAAGCAGAATAACTAAGAGTCATTCCACGGAAGGCCAGTATCTGCAGATCTAAGATCCTAAGATCACTTTAAGCAGGAGATTTAAGGACATTTGCAACTTCTAAACTAGTAGCAGAACTAGATCTATCCTAAAAGGTACAGGCAGCCAGAGCAGATATTCAAAAACAGGACTGATATGAGCTCTCTGTTCTGTTGTTGTTAGCATCCATGCTGCTGGACTTTGTTTGTTCTGTTTGTATGAGCCCTCTCTCACTGTATGCATGCATCTGTAATTTTCAGGACCAGCTTCAAGTAAAGTTATTGTGCCATTTTCATTTGGCCATGTTCCTGTTAAAAAATAGGCTTGTGCTCCGACGGGATGAGATCGTCTGCCGGGATGGGGTCGTAAAACCCCTGTAAGAATGACTGTTTGCTCTGAGCTGCAGGAAACAGATTGGTGATATACAAGACCCGGGTGCATGGAAAACGAGAGGTAATAGCATTACCTCCAGAGCCAGCTACTTTTAGGTGTCTGATGATGGAGTCTCCGATCACTGAAACACTGAGCTTAAATAAACCTTCTCTTTCCCCAACTACGGTGGCATTTCCAGACCTATGCCCTGTCAAGTTCAAGTCAGACTGGAAACACTGTTAGAAGGAGCGCAGTTAAAAATGATGCAGGGCAGTGATTACATATTCAGTACATTATTTTATAATACAGTAAAGGACTTGTAAAGGAATTTGCCTTATTATATGCTTTATGTGTGCTAGTACGTTCAGTGTTATGTGTTGTGTGTGTATGTTCAATGTCAGCTGTGCTAAGGAGGACAATGTGAGGACAGTGGGGTGACATTCTGTTCAGTTATTCTGGGCTATCCCTATATGGCCAATTCTGTCACACCTGATGCTTTGTAATATTGGCAGTGGTCCAGGCAACAATGTGCCTGAGCTGGCCTACATAAATACGGCCCTTTCGATTGTTGGATGGGTCAGCTGGTGGTCTGTAAATCCGTGTGAACAAGAAATAAAGATTGATTCTGCAGACACAAGACTGAACTCCCTGGTTCAGATCTTCAAATAAGGAAGATGGGGTTGCACTTCTTTATCTGGAACCGATAACATGAGGTGGAGATTCTCCCACTGAAATAATAGTTTAATAAAAGATGGAAATGTAATAAAAGACCTTGACCACACAGATTTAGAACTTTTCAGGACTTAATCCCAAAAAGCAAACCTGGTTCCGATTCGGACCTGGACAGCAGCAGCGGCACAAGCATTCAGACCTGGACAGCAACAGCTGGACAAGCAATTCTCAAGATCTTTGCTTGACAGTGACAGCACACTATGTCAGTGAGGGCAAAAGATGAGACAGAAAGTTCTTGAAGTAGCAGTCTACAGAGCATGAACAGGAGCAGCGCAGCTGAAGAAATTGGCCTAATGGATAAATTAGTGGCTGTAACTGTTGATAATGCAGCAGCCTTAGATGTGGCAATAACAAGTGACGATTCATGAACCACACAGCTGAAAGATTAAAGAATAAAGACGTTCCTTATATCTAAACATGTGGCATCTTTTTTCAGCATGTTGGACCCAAAACTTGGAATCAATAAGAACCGTAATCAATCAAAAAGCCGAACTTGAATCAGAATTTGAATCGATAAGGCAGCGTTCAGACTGCAGGCAAATCAGATCTTTTAATATGGCTGTCCACATTGTTGTTTGTAAGTAATCAGATTGGATTAATTCGATTACCACATCCAGACATGGAAGCAGGAGAGGCAGAGGTGCGTCATTTCGGCCTCCAAACTCTGTAAAGTTTCCTCCTCATCGCTCTGTCAAGTTACGGTTCACAACTCTTTGGCGCTCTTCTTGAATCCCATCTCTTCCATCAGTCTGGATTGTCATCGTTTGTCGTGTTGTGAGTGACACAAAAGACACTTTGACATTCCATTTGAGCAGCCACAGCATCCAGACTGAGACTTCATAGAAATCTGATAGATAGGAATCGCATTTCAACTCACCTTCAAATGTGGTTTGGATCCACTTTGCAAAATTTAGATTTCAAGTGTTTTTTTGTTGTCCAGACTGTCATAAATCAACCTGGATTCAGTCTAGATATGCCATAAATCAGATTTGGGCTGGCAGACCGAACACAACCAGAAATTTACAATCCTACTTTTCACAAACAGCATGATAACTCATACAGAGCTTTCAGCTTCAGACCCTTGCTGTTACCACTTAAAGACACTAATTTCTCCCTCCCTCCATCTCTATCCCTCTGTCCCTCTCTGACTACCTTTCTGTCCTCTGCCTCCACAGCCTCTCTCTTTTCTTTAAAAGGTTTGTTGTTGTTGTTATTATCTGATTCCTGTTTTATTTGATCCATGAAGTTAAAGTTAAGGGAATCTGCGGTGTCTGATCATTTCAGTCTGCTTTTGTTTGCTTTTCAGCATGTGATTACAAGAAGCAGATATAAACACAACTCTGATTAGAATGAAACATTAAGAACAGAACACAGAAAACCACAACTAGATTTGGGTATTACAGACTGCTCCCTCACATGGAGACATTTCCAGCCTGTCTTCCTTCTGCTTCTGTCTGTTTTCGATTTCCTCACTGCTTTCTTAAAGACACCTTTTTAAATCCAGTGTTTCTTCTGAAATCAAGTTTATTGAAGGGGGAGTTTGTCCAGCTTTACTGCAACAGCCTCTCCTCCTCTGGGATGGCTGTTGGAACATTGTTTTCATGATTTGAGTGATTATTAATGAATTCGAGCAAAGAAGCTGTTGACAAAGCTGTTGACAATGAACTGGGAGCCCCAGTGTCCAGACCTTAACATCACTGAATGTTTTTGGCATCATTTGGATCAGGAAAAGCAGATAATGCAGATTTTTTCTAAGACTGAACTTTGGAGATACAACTGTAGATTTCTTTGAGATCCTGAAAGTGAGTCTCCCGAAAAGAAAGATAGCTGTCATAAAGGCAATGGTTGGACATAATAAACACCAAACAAAATAATATTGTATTGTATTTTCTGCTAAATGGATGTTTTTCGGCTGATACTGATATTTACTTGTACTTAAAAGGGACCTGTTATGCTTCCGTAGGTCTTTCTGCTAGTGTCTTATGTAGCCTTTGGAAAACAGTCTGAAAAATTAATTTATTCATTCACCTTCTGAACCGCTTATTCTTCTGGGTCAGGATCAGGGGTGCTGGAGCCTATCCCAGGACTCACTCAGCAGAAACAACCTGGACAAGCTGCCAGTCCATCACAGGCCAGACACAGACATACACATTCACTCACACCTCACACTCTTCACCTGACTGCATGACAAAACCCACACAGACACGGGGAGAACATGCAAACTCCACACAGAAAGTACCCCAGATGCCCCAGCTGGGAATTAAACCCAGGCCCTTCTTTCTGCGAGATGTTCTTCACCACCGTACTGCCCCGTCTGAAAGCTTATAAAGCCCAAAGTACATGCCAGAGGAAGAAATCCTCTCCTACAGAAAGCACTTATCTCAGCTGCCTGAAAAGCCCTTTACTCTGTTACAAGTTGACATCATCTCGTAACACAGTCCTTATTGGCTGCCTGTAGGGATGGAACCTATAGCAGGATGCCGCTACTGCTTTCAACTGCTCTGGTGGTTGACTGATCGGAATATAATGGAGGGGCTGACCAATCAGAGTATGCTGGGTTCATTGGGAGGCGGGGGTTAAAGACACAGGAGTTCTAACAAAGCGTTTCAGACAGAGAGTGAATACATATGCACAGTATGAGGATTATACTGTGTTTTGGGAAAACTGAAACATGTAAATCTATACATTTCTGAAATTATGAACATTGAAAATGAGCATAATAGGTTCCCAATTGGCTGTAAGTGAAATAAATGAAGGTCTCTGACTTAGACACAGTGCGGTACTTCAGTGTTGAGTTTTGACTTTTTATGATTACAGTTTAGAAGAGGACCTGGTTTAGATTCAGTGTATCCAAAAAACTAAAAACCCTAACCCTAACCCCATTAAGGAAAGTACATATAAATGGGTGTGTATATCAGATGGTGGTTCTCGCTGTAAAAACACCAGTGGAATAGTTTAGAACCCACATTTTCATTGTGGCTTAAAAAAATCAGGAGTTTTGGAGTATTGAATTCTTCTTTTGTTCTTCTCTACCGCTGTACTCCTACTGTATCCCACTGCTCGACACTTTAATTAATTTGTTAGCTTTCCTAATTGTTCTCTCTCTCTCTCTTCTCTCCACCTCTCAGCCATGCTGTCAGGTCTTCCTCGGCACTCAGATCCTGACATAGGACTCCATGTTCCCTTGTTTCTTTCCTCCTCACTTAGCCTTTCCCTCACCCCTGGGTGCCTATTCATATCTGCCAGACGTTATAAATGAGCGTGTTTCCAAAAGAAGCCTCCTCTCCTGTAGATTTCAGATTAAATCTCCCTCTATAGGAGAAGCAGAAAACCATGGTGTCATATGGCGCATTGTCCTCTAGTTCTAAAGCATGCAGTAATTAATAGTGTGCATGTACTTCAGCACAAACAGCAGAGGTGGATATATACAGTGCTGAATAATCCAGTGAGTGGGAAATAAATGCATTAGAGACTAAATGGCTTGTGATGTTTGTAGTAACTCCCTTACTTTTCTGTATTTCTGATATTCATGTGATGAACTCTCATCTTCTCTCTGCTTTCAGACCTACTGAAGAGAAGTTGTGTGTATAATTAGAGAGTAGAAAATTGCGTAAAAAAATAAAACGGTGCACATTTTATAATTAGCTTTTTTTCAACTCAGCGTTAAACTCAGCGAATAGAAATTATGCTTGGAGAACCTACAAAACATTTTAATTTTCAAGCATTTGCATATAATAACGGTGGTGCCAGTTGATGTTGAGTTTATTTGAATGATCATTCCCCTGTGTGTCTAAGTTCTCATTGTTTCTCTCTTTTAGCTTTGCCCTCAGAATATGCCCGAGCGTCATCATGAACCTGACATCAAGCTCTAAGCCTGGATTATTCACCAATAGCTCTCCTGGGATGAGAGATTATCCTGACGTCGCCTTCATCCCTCAAGACTTCTGGCCGGAGGCTGATAACCGTCATGCCAACGTCTCCCTTCTCACACGGGGCACCAACTTGTCCACCTTTCCAGATGCCACCCTCACTCCTACGGTGGTGTACGACCCACTGGGCGGTCACTCCATCTGGCAGGTCATCATTATTGTACTGCTAACAGGGTCACTGTCCCTGGTCACCATCATTGGGAACATCCTGGTGCTTGTATCGTTTAAAGTCAACAAGCAGCTGAAGACGGTGAATAACTATTACCTGCTAAGTCTAGCTTTTGCGGACCTCATCATTGGGGTTCTCTCGATGAACCTCTACACCACCTACATCATTATGAGCAAATGGGCGCTTGGTAACTGGGCATGTGACTTATGGCTAGCAATTGACTACGTGGCTAGCAATGCCTCCGTCATGAACTTGCTGGTGATCAGCTTTGACAGATACTTCTCAGTCACAAGGCCCCTAACGTATAGGGCCAAAAGGACGACTAAGAGAGCAATGACCATGATTGGCCTGGCGTGGTCCATTTCCTTTGTACTTTGGGCTCCTGCCATCCTGTTCTGGCAGTTCTTTGTCGGGCAGCGAACAGTTCCTCCAGGAGAGTGCTACATCCAGTTCCTCTCAGAGCCCATAATCACGTTCTGCACGGCGATCGCAGCCTTCTACCTGCCAGTGACCATCATGACCGTGCTCTACTGGAGGATCTATAAGGAGACGGAGAACCGCTCCAAAGATCTGGCAGGGCTGAAGGGCTCTGGGAACCAAGGTAAGCAAAGCAACCAAGAGGAAACCACTGCTATGATGCCCCCTACAGGCAGCTCTCACAGCTGCAGCAGCTATACGGTGAACCAGCCAACCCAGAAGGACGGAAGGCGGAAGAAAGCAAGACGTTTCCGGTTCTGGCCACTAGGTTATGGTGGCCGTAAACGTCGCAGTACCGGTGACCCCGAGCATAGCAGTAGCGACAGCTGGAATAACAATGATGCTGGAGCCTCCATGGACCAATCAGACGATGACGAGGAAGAAGAGGCTGCTGAGACAAAGGCCATCTATTCCATTGTGGTGAACCTGCCTGGAATGAACAGTCTGCCCAACTCTGGGCAAACCAACACATCCAAGGAAGACCATCTGAAGCCTGAAGGCTTCACCGCAGAAAGATCTTCGGGCAAATGCTTCTCCAAAACACCTATGCAGTCTCTGGATGTTATGGAGGGCTCTAAGCCTTCAGGAGGTTCTTCTGCTTCGAAATCCCCGCTTTCCTTTAAGGACGCAGCTACGGCAAAGCGTTTTGCCTCCAAGGCCAAGACGCAGGCCCACAAGCGCAAGAAGATGTCGCTGGTCAAGGAGAAGAAAGCAGCTCAGACTTTAAGCGCAATCCTCTTTGCCTTCATCATCACCTGGACTCCGTATAACATCATGGTCCTGGTGAACACGTTCTGCAATGACTGTATCCCTGGGACGCTGTGGGCTCTGGGCTATTGGCTGTGCTACGTGAACAGCACGGTGAACCCCATGTGCTACGCGCTGTGCAACAAAACCTTCCGCACTACTTTCAAAATGATCCTGCTGTGCCAATGGGACAAGCAGAAACAGAACAAGCCTCAGTTTCAGCACAGGCAGACAGCGGTGGCCTACAGGAAGAAGGAACTGATGTAGAGACAAGACGCCTACAACACAATAGATTTCAGAGGTTGCAGAATGTGTAGTGACCACCTGATCCCATCTATGGGTTTTTCATATGAAGGGTGACAGCCTGTGTGCCCACGGTGATGCCTTTTGGTGGGATGAACCATTGTTTGTCCAAAGGGCTGTAGAGGCCATTGCTGTTGTCGTCGCGTGCCTCCGTTCGGACTCCCTGTTCAGAAAGCGGCCAGTGTTACACGGAGTGAGAGGCGCATTAATGCGGATGTAAAATCACTCTATGTGGAAACGGGAAAAAGAATCCCTTTGTTGATGAAATCCTTTAAAAGGAAAGTAACTGATCCTGTGACGCAGTTCAGCTTGAGCCCTGTGTTTTGTTTTCCAGCGTATTTGGCCGCGATGGCCAGACTGTGTTGGTTTCCGTTGTGGTTATTGAAGATGCAGTGTTTTCCCACACAGGAGTTTGCTTTACGAAGCTGCTTGTATATGAATCGTGTGAGGTGGTATTTAGACCAGTGAGTGATTCTGTTTTTGTCCTCATTACGCAGTCTGCTATTCATCATGTACAAATCATTTTATACATTTTTAAAAAGTATATTCAGCTAAAGAGTCTTGAAGAGTTTTAATGTGTGGCAAGTTTTTGGACACATTTTGCAATAAAGATAAAAAACATAAGCTTTTGACATTTTGGGAAGAATGACTCAAAGGAAGGTAGCTTTCTCAATGGAAATAAATAAACAGATAAATAAATAAATAAGTAAATAAATAAATAAATAAATGTACCTCGGGTTATTTTAGGATCAATGCTGCCCTCTAGTGGCTGAACGAAGTAAAAGGCACAAATGTCACAAAGCAGCATTAGAATACGTTCTAAACACTGTTGCATTTTGTATTTACGATATTAATAATGTTATTTATTTTTCATCTATAAGATATATGATGTGCCTTTTTGATATGCCTTTCTAAAAGATGTATCATGGAGACACTATAGCCCAGCACATGTCCATGCTTTAACATGCTCCATACTCCAGCTCAGTGAGGGCCAAATTTGGCATCCTTGGTTCCTAGATATCAGTTCCTCATAATTACACAGATGAACAGACCCTGATGGACCTCTGTGTTATGCTCTTTCTTGTGTATTTTTACGTATGTACGTTTTAAGTTTATATACACTACCAGTCAAACGTTTGGACACATATATCTGAATACTGTCACTGTTGAAAGAAGAGCATGTATCTCCAAAATATCATTCACCAATAATTTTCACTCAGTACTAAGAACAGACATCATGATCAAACAGGAAAAAAAAATATTGATGAAATTGGATATACATGTGTTTTCTTGGACATCGACCATATGTATTTTTAATGTAATCCTCATGTCATGCTGACCTAAAGGCATACATGCATAATGCAAATTAAATTTGTTTTTGGTCTCTAAATCTGTTTTTGTCACTGCAGTGACACTGACGTGGTGTGTTAGTGTGTGTTGTGCTAGTGTGAGTGCCACTGCTGGACTGAGAATAGTCCACCAACCAAAACTATCCAACCAACAGCATCCTGTGACCACTGATGAAGGACTAGAGGATGACCAGCACAAACTGTGCAGCAGGAGATGAGCTATCATGTCTGACCCCTACAGGGTGGACCAGCAACGTAGGAGTGTCTAATAGAGTGGGCAGTAAGTGGACACAGTGTTTAAACACTCCAGCAGCACTGCTGTGTCTGATCCACTCACACCAACACAAAACACACTAACACACCACCACCACGTCAGTGTCACTGCAGTGCTGAGAATGATCCACCACCCACGTAATACCTGCTCTGTGGTGGTTTCAGGCCTATTAGAAAAGCGTGTCAGACTATTGTGTTGTTTTGATGTCCCCAAAATGATTCTAAGAGGTGAGTCCAAACTTTTGGCTGGGAGTTACAGTCATAGGTGAAAGTTTGGGACCCACTGGTCAAACAGCATGTTTGGTTGATTCTGTATGTGAAGATAAGTTAATGCATCCTCTACAGAGATGTACATGGATGCACACCTCTGATTACTGTTCATTTGCTGAATGTAACACACACTGGGAAAAATGAAAACATGTTGAAAAGGCACATTTTCTCTTCCGTGCTTTTTCTTCTTTTACACAACGTGTTAAACTCAGCAAATCAGTAGAAATGATCAGTGAGATCGCTGTAGAGGACGTGGCACTTAAAGAATCAACCATATATGCCAGTGGTGCCCAAACTTTTGCATGGAACTGTATTTGTCTTATTTCTTGTGTAGATATGCATTAGAAAGATGGTCAGGCTGTATTTGAACTGTTTTTTACTCTGACTGATCAAAACATGTTTGATGTGTTTAACTTCTCAGTTCACGGTTAACTGCTGTAGCCTCGTGTTATATAATGGTTCCTACATGGTTCTTGGCTTGAATGTAAGGTTCTAGGAAAAGCATTTACTTGATTTCAAATATTATGAGGTGGTTCCTTGAATTTTAAAAAGGCCCTTCACATTCACACATCTGATTTACAAATGCAGTTCTCTGAAGTTCTGATATCATGGAAAATCTAAAAAATGAAATAGTTTGAAATAGTAGGTAGTGTTCAGTCCCAGGCAGGTGTTTCACACAGCAGGATTTCTCAGTTAGCATAGAGTCTAAAAAACAGGCCTGTCCAATAGGAGAACAGCTAAGAAACAGTCTTACTGGACAGTTCTCAACTTCTGACTGATGTTATCCAGGTTACTTAGAAATCCTGCCTTGTGAAATACATCCTCAGGACTACATAGTCCATATATGACTACTAAACTCCAAAGGCAGCCATCATTGTTTTTTTTTTTTTAGATGTGATGAATCCACCATTCAGCCTACAGCAGTTTACAGCAGTTATGCCCACATATACTGTTATAAGGAATGTTTCAGCCTTTGAATGAAGTTAGAATTAGGCTGCCAATCAGAACAGAAATAGACATATATATCACTCTTAAAGGAGCTCTTTGTAAGCCTTTCATGGTGAGTTGAGTGTTGCAACTTACTGAACCCCCTCACCCACCCATCCCATCCCTAGAGCTACGGTGGTTGTCAGGTTTTTTTTTTTTTTATTAACAGTTTTGTTTATTGTATTGCATTTCTGCTAATAGAACCCCCCCAATCTTACACACTGCTCCTTTAAAGGCACTAAAACAAAAAAACAGCCAGTTTATTCCTAAGGGATGAAAAGAGAATGGAAATCGGTAATGTAAAGTATGAACTGTGACGCATAAAACCCAAAACCCAAAAGTGAAGCTTGAAGGAGAAAAATGGAGAAGAAAAGAGAATGTAGGGCATTAGCCCTTTAAAGAACCTTCTGTTGAAAGTGTTTGCTTATGGCATGGCGCTGTTGGTTGTAAGTGTATGATGATCTGAATCTTAATGGACCATTCTTTAAACCTAATTACAAAGTTGTAATGAAAAATCAGAGCACCTTTATTTTTCACTCTGTCTCACTTTCACACATCCAGTCTATCTGTTCTTCTTGGTGAAGGCAGTTATTTAAAAATACACTCTATTGCCAGAAATATTCGCTCACCCATTCAAATAATTGAATTCAGGTGTTCCAATCATGTACATGGCCACAGGTGTATAAAACCAAACACCTAGGCATGCAGACTGCTTCTACAGACAGTGAAAGAATGGGTCGCTCTCAGGAGCTCAGTGAATTCCAGCATGGTACCGTGATAGGATGCCACCTGTGCAAGTCCAGTCATGAAATTTCCTCGCTACTAAATATTCTACAGTCTGTCTGACCTCAACCCGATAGAACACCTTTGGGATGAATTAGAGCGCAGACTGCGAGCCAGGCCTTCTTGTCCAACATCAGTGTCTGACCTCACAAATGCGCTTCTGGAAGAATGGTAAAAAATTCCCATAAACACATTCCCAAACCCTGTGGAAAGCCTTCCCAGAAGAGTAGAAGCTGTTATAGCTGTGGGGCCGACATCATATTAAATCCTATGGATTAAGAATGGGATGTCACTAAAGTTCCAATGCGTATGAGGGCAGACGAGTGAATACTTTGGCTATATAGTGTATATACTTATTTATTATTCACACTTTCAGTTCTGCACATGTACGTATTACAACCAGAGCAAACAGGGAGCATAAGTTCACCCAGAGCTAAACCAGTGAATAGTTGCAGACACACCTATTATGTGCCAGAAATCCAGACTGTTGAAGGATAGTCTCTCTTTTCCACCGACTATTCATGAGACCTTTTGTTTCTTGCCATCACTCTTTTAGTTTGCTTATTAAATTCACCGATAACTGCATGATGACTTTTGTAATTAGGCGATTCTGAATGTTTTCTCCTAGCCGTTCCTTTTTGGGTGGCAGGAGAAGAACATTGTTTTATATTAATGTATTTATGAGTGCAGTCAAGAGTGGTGATTCGGTCGCACCTCTCACATAACGGTAGCTTTGGAGGGACAATGTGATCTAAAACTGTGAAGTGTGTTTTAATGTTGTGACACAGACTTTGTGCTTATGTACATAGATTCAGACTCATATGGCAGTTGCTTTGTAAGAATGTCTATTTCTTATTGTATTGTTGTTATGGTTCATTTTCTCATTAAATATTAAACAAGTAACAACCCGTGTTTCTGCTTGAATTTTCTAGTCAGGGTGCCATGACTGGGACTGACCACCAGGGGGCGGGATTGTAGCGCCCAACTGATCTGGAAATTCTGATCACAGAAATGCAGAAATACAGCTGATAAGGAGTATATATAATACATTAAATATAGTAATAGAGAAGTATAGTTATAGAAATTCTGAATTAGGATTAATAAGAGAACAGGTAAGTAAGTACATTTACAAATGAATAAACGCAACACAAGATGAAATGAAAAGTACTTTTTGGGATTTTTTTTTTCAAAAAGAAAACAATGAAAGTCAATAAATCAGATGAATAAAAAACATTCAGCAACAAACATGAAATAAACAAAATGCATACATAACGTTTAAATGCACGCTTATATTTTTTTCTACATATGCCTAAAGTATGATTTGGAGGAACACTTATCAGAAAAAAAACAATCGTTAAATAAAATAAACAAACAAATAGATGTTGTATGTTTTGGAAGGTGAATAATAATATTTTAAAAAATCAGTAAAACAAACAAACAAACAAGCAGATTTGATACAATACATAAATCTAAAATAAGAAACCTAATTAAAGTTAATTTAGTACATTTTAGTAATTTAGTTTTAGAATATGACAAGGAAAAGTCAGCAAATATCTAAAAATAAAATACAGGAAATAGAAACAAATCCAATAAAATCCGTAAATGAAAATAAAACGATTAAAAGCTTAAGAAAGAACAAATAAACGGATAGCGAACGTGTCTAGCAGATTGGTGGGCGTGGCAAGCGTACTGCGTCACGACTCTTTTCGGCGGGAAACTTGATTCTGAGGTGAACGTGAAAATGGAAGACGAGTAGAAGAGAAAGCAGGAAGCACAAACACCACCCTCAAACACACCCTTCTCTTTCATTATTACCTATCTGTTCTTCAGCTCTTAAGCCAGACTACACAGTGAGGACTTTTAGTTTGTATATGTGTATTTTATAAACCTGGATATGAAGCTGCTAACTCGGATAGCACTGCTGATTTAGATTTTTATCTGAACGCTAAAAACGCAACACCAACCGGCCCTGTAATGAAGGGAAACGACCACCAAACCGCTAAACCTTTTTAATAAGACGTTTTGTTTGTACGGTCTGCTTTCTGAAACCTGAGGTAAAGATGGAAATACTAAACTGAATTCCATTCGCTTAGCTAGCAAAACACTCAACCGTCGCTTTCACTGCTCCTGGGTTAAGACTGCTGAATGATGGACCACTGGAGAGACAAATAACCGACATACTACAGGACCCGGCAGCTGCTGCCCAGGTAATGACCCTCTATGTGTTATCAGGTGATCACTATAACAGCAAGCCCAAAACTGCACACAGTCACGAAGCTGGAGTCGGCTTCCTGTTAGCGGCTTCTTGTTTGAATGTTCAGGCCTCGGGCGCCAGAATGCAGCTGCTGCTCCATTTAAGGTGGAACGGGAGAGTTCCAGTCTCAGGCCCAGAGGAGGTGAACATGTAGGTAAGGTGGTGAAATGAGGCTGGTTGTTTGTTGTTGCGCTGTTTTAAAGGGTTCCGAGGAGCAATTAAGATATTTGTGTAGTTAATTCAAGGTTAAGTTTATCTATAAAGCACATTTGGTGCACTGCAGTCATTTAGGGTAGGGATTCTCAGCCTCTGGGCCATGGACCACAAGTGGGCCGTGAAGGACTCTTTGGTGGTCCTTGGGTCATTACTGAAGAGGGGCTGTGGTTTGTTAGTGGGCTGGTGATGGTCATGAAGAAACGAGGAGATATGCGGCTTAACAATAAACGAATACACTAAAGTTAAATCTGTAAAAACTGTTAATGCCATCCTCTAAAACTTGCTCGAGACTAGTATAGACAAGTTGCCAGTTCTTTTCAGAAGTCCGCTGATATGTTGAATTGTTTTGAGATAGACTAGGCACTCAAACATCACTGTGTTGAAAATTTCCCAATAATTGAGTATTAGGCAAAAATGTTGTTTTGCTTTCCTGTGGGCCTTTATGCTATCTGGTGGCGAATAGGTGGGCCTTGAGCTGAAAGAAGTTGAGACCCCCTGGTTTAGAGTGCTTTGAAAATGTATGAATAATTCTAATTAAAATAAAAAAAAAATGTGATAGAATAAAACAGTAAAATGGCCAAGCAGTATTCAGTGCCTCTATATATATATAAGCTACTGAAGCTCTTTAATGACATGCCTACATACATAATGGCCCTTATGGAAAATAAATCCATGAAAAAGAAACATCTTGAAAATGTTCTGTATGTTTTAGTGAAAAATGCAACCCACAATTTTTGGGTGTTTATTCTGAAACTCTCCATTGATATATTAAGTCCATATTATTGGCCAGATTAAGAACACAGAATGGATATATGGTGGTGGAATATACATTTCATACATTTATGTTGTCAATTAATACGTACACTCACTGAGCACTAGGGCTGCACAGTATCGTTTCAGCATCGTCATTGCGACTCTGATTTAAGGTTTCATTTACGTAAGGTTTGATATACAGAAGAGTAGTCACAGCACTCAACTGCTTTTGTGTTTGGTGCACTGAAACAGAGCGTTAAAGATCGGGAAAAGATGTTATATTTTTATTTTCACCACAATGATTTTACAGTGAATAATGTTTTCCTAAATATTGATATTCAAGTTAGCTGGTTGAAAATGTACTAAATATATATTTTTTAAACTAGCAATATATGTTTTTCCAACTTTGTGCAGACCTGCTCAGCACTTCAGTACACCTCCTTATATTGTCCATTACCATATAGATGTACTTTGTAGTTCTACAGTTACAGACTGTTGTTAATCTGTTTCTCTGTATATTCTGTATACAGCCACCGGGCCACCGCAGAGCGAGTGAAAACTAAATATGGTGGGAACACTAAAAGAAACTTCACAAATCTGCTGCTTGAAGAATGTGTTGTTCTGGAATGATTGGGGTGATTGTGTATGGGCATGCGTCTACATATAAAATAAAATTGGGGGGAAAAAAAGACATTTTTCTACTGTAAATTATAGAAAATGAGAACCGTGCAAGTTTTGCTTTTGGATCAAGTAACAAAAGTTGTAGCATGACAAGTCTGTTTTAGTTTGCCTTCCTTGACATTGCATGTCCTGTGATGAGGCTGTTGGACGTGTGTGTTGTAGGCAGTGCTCAAACAATATATTGTGCAGCATCTTTTAATCTGTTCATGGTGGTAAAAGCAGGCGTTATGACACAAGATGGTCCTCAAATTAAATTAATCTTATTTCAGAATTTCAACTATTTTGTCTTCAATGTTGTTATAGTACTAAACAAATCTGAGACATGTGGGTTCACTGATGGTTTTGGATAGTAAATAAAATGGCTATATTTGTTTTGTAGACATGGTGATGCCTGGTTCCTATCAGCACCACTGTAAAGAAATCTAAATCTGTAAGTTTCTCTACAAATGATTTTACATCTCAATGTTGTAATTATACAGGAATTTTGTATCATTTGTAGAATCGTTATTTAATTTCTTTCTGTTCTGTTGATTTAGGTTCAGGTCTGTTTTGCATTAGCTCACATCTCTCACTTTGATAGATTATTATCTTATTTTAGACCAAAAGGATTTCAAAACAAAAAAAAATGGAGCCTAAGAGCTTATTCCAGGGATAGTTGCCACATGTGCTAAGAAGCTTCAGTCCTACAGTCTTGTGCAAGTAGCTACTCATGCTTGAATTATTCAAATGAGCTACCAGCACTTACAGGATGGCGGTTTAGACTTTTCTCTCCAGCTCTGAAGGCCTGTAACAGTATTGGGGGGAAATCGCACAGTAGTTTTGCATAATTAAGTTGTTGAGGTAAACAAAGCCAATGTGGTTTAATGTCAAATGGCTTATTATTAAGAAACATACCATCTCAGATTTCAAGACCATCAGTGAAGCTACATGTTTTCTGGGTTGTTATTGGTAATGCTGATGAGTGGTGAAAGGTTTTCTCTGGGGACTATTTTGCCTTAAAACACCTTTCATGTGTCTCTCCATCAAGAATAGCTTTTGAAAATACTTTGTAGTATTGTAAGACAATCAGGCAGCATGTTCATGCTCATTCAGGTGTGAGCTTTTAGAGGCATGTAAAAATACGGTTTTCCTTGTCACGATAAACAATTCTGACATTCAGAAACAGTTCGGAAAATCAGCATTAAAATCAACCCTGAATGACTTTGGTTACAAGTGAATGCAGATAACTTACTTTTTAAGTTTTTGGGGAAAAGAAAGTGATGTGTATCTCCTTCAAAGACAAGTGGGGTGAAAGTGAGGTGATCCTCTCTGCAAGATGACAGGCATTTCTGAATTTCTTACTTTAGGCACATGCTGGATTAGCAGAATCGGCTGGTTTATTCTCACATGCGGATTAGCATGCTGGGTGTGGAGTGCTCTTGTGTGTGGGTGGGGGGGGGGGGCAGTGTTGCGGAATTATAGTTGCTTTTTCAGTGTCGTTGCTCACTTTTAGTCACATGTCACTGATGATAGCTCAGCTTTTGTGTTCGTTCTTCAGTGGTCACATTTTTTTTAAGGCTATTCTCGGTAGATGTGGTCCCAGTTCTTTATCTGTGGGGATTTGGAGACGTAGTCCCGTGCCTAAGATGAGGCATTTGGGGGAGAATTAGACTTTAAAGGAGATATTTGCTCAGAAAATTTCCATTTACATTACAATAAGATCAAATGATATTAATGCAATGAGTAGTGACTTTGTGTGTTTAACCATGCCCAAACCTTCTCGTTTAGCATCTCAGTATTGATGGTAGTTATCTTCCAACTCCCAGTGTTAGTTATTCAGTTCTGCAGTATGATAATCAGTTTGCTGGTAATGGAATTTAACCAGTTTATGTGATGGGTGTGGGAATCCAGGAGAAACCTGGAACCTACCTTGTGAGATGTTTTTACAAATAAAAGTATTTATTTATTGGTTGATTTACAATTTTATCTGCAATTAGTGCAGCTTTAAGTGTTGATCCTTTCAGTACAGTAGTTACTATAAAATGATCACATTCTTTCATTCATTTGTTCTGTCACTTTTATGAAGTCATTTTATTTATGCATTCTTCAGTGAACCTTTTAACATTCCAGAGTTGATGTATATTAAACCAGCACAGTGCAATGTATCCAGTTAAAGGCAGAATATTATAATTTAACAAGTGTTCAGGTTTTAAACCGTAGATGTGTTAAAACTAAAGTCTGTGTTTTCTGTCTATTTTTGTGTTGACGCATTTCTGTTAAAATAAGGACTTAAACGCATATTTGAGAAGGCTGAAGTTAAGGGTGGGTACTGTTTGTACTTGAATTGTATGTGTTATTTTGGCAGTTCCCCCTTCTTCAGCCCCTAACCGGTCATTTAAACCCACCATACACTATTTGACCCTTTGTATATGGCAGTGTTTCTCAACCCTGGTCCTGGAGGCACCCTGCCCTGCACGCTTTCGAGGATTTCCTGCTTTAACACACCCTCTGTGGCCCTGAAAGGGCTTGTTAATGAGCTAATAAGTAAGAATCAGGTGTGTGGGGAGCAGGGAAAGCACTTAAACGTGCAGGGCAAGATGCCTTCAGGATCAGGGTTGAGAAACAACATCTGAATGTTTGTATTTATTTGTTCATTTATGCTCATGATTATGCCATACATTCATTTTTGTTTGTCTCCTGTAGCTCGGGTGTGTATGCACGAGTCTCTGTGTGTTGTGGTGGTGATGCAGACTCTGTTGCTGATGGATTCCTCGTTGCCTGGGTTACAGGATGGCCTTCCTCGCCTTCCTTTGAGGGAAAGACTGCTGGAGGCTCTGAGCCTTGGCAAACACCGCCATTACTACATTTCCCAAAATTCCTTTCACCACCACCCTCAGCAGCAGCATGAGAAGAGGGAGGATCCATGCCTGGGCTGCACTGAGCATGTCCCTAGGGTGCGCTCCCCCTCCCTCCCCGTCTCTCTCTGCAGAACGAGAGATGATGAGCAGACGGAGGGGGGAGGGAGCGAGAGTGATAGCGAGAGCCTGCCGTTCTTCTCTTTCGCTTCGTCCTCCTCTTCCTGTCCGCTGCTCTCTTCTTCAGCAAACGAGAGCGTGTTGTGGGGCTCGATCAACCGCTCCTGGAACAGACGCAAACGCACACGCACAGTCTGCGGCAGGCATGGCCTGAGCTCTTGCATCGCCATGGGCAACCAGGATGGAAAGCTGAAGCGTTCGGCCGCCGCGGAGGATGGAGAGAATGCAGCGGAGGAGTGCGGCCCCCTCCGAGACGCCACCGATGGCACAAAGAAGGGATTTCATGGCAAGAAATCCAAGCATGGCAAGGGAGGGGATGGTGGAGGAGGAGGAAAGAGGAAAGCCAAATCAGAGTCCAAGTCCTCCGTCTTCTCCATCCGCAAACGCAAGAATCTGGCCAAGGTGAAGGGCCTGCTGAGCAGCTCGAAGGAAGATGCTCTGGACTCACAGCATGACGAGCTAGATAGCGCACCATCACTTTGCAACAAAACACCAGATCTTTCAGCTGATGAGCTCGGCCAGTCCGATACTGAGGGGGAGAGGCCTCTTATCCTCTCACAAAAAGGCCAACAAGAAACACAGGAGGAAGAGAAAAAGGGTAGCTCTGGATCTGATACGGACATCTATAGCTTCCATTCGGCAGCAGAGCATGAGGACCTACTGGCTGACATTCAGCAAGCCATCAGGCTTCAGCATCAGGGAGTTGCAGTTTCAGCAGGAGTGGAGCAGCTGGCCTGGGGGAAGGACTGGAAACAAAACGGCCTCAGTGAGGAAGCAAAAAGCAGCCCGACCCCCGACTCTGAGCCGTTTACTGTGCTGGAGGCTCTGCATAGACGAGAAAATGGACTGAATTTGCATCTTGAACTTGCTAAGGCTATTCCAGACGAGAAGGAGTGTGATCAGGAGAGAGAGCAGGAGGAGAGAGAGAAGGAGCAAGAGGAAAGTGTCAATGGAGAGTTTAGCAGCTCAAGCCCGGTCCTTTGTACTGCTGCTGTCTCCGTGGCAACCGGGACAAAAGAGCAGGAGACATCCGAGGCTCCGGCAGCCCCCTCAGTTCCTGAGGACGTGGATGGGAAGGCTGTCGCCACAGCGACCAGTATCACCAGCTTCCCCGACCTCACGGCCTCCTTCGAGAGTGCAGTGGAAGCCACAGAGGAATGTGAGGAAGTAAATGGGCTGCAACTTCCAGACCCGGAGGAAATAAATGGTCTGGACTTCCCACATCTTGGCAAGGAGGAGGACGGGCCAACTTCAGATACGCTGTCTGAAGGTGAAGGACTAGAATCCTCTACTGGTTCTCTGGAGTGTGTCGCACCTGCAGTGGAATTGGTAGCTGATGAAAACGAGGAAGAGGAAGAAGTCCAGGTAGTCAGAAGGAGGAAAAGCAGCATTTCGATCCCACATTGGGTCCAGCAAGAAAGTCCCCTGGCCACTCGGCTCCTGAAGTCCAGCGTTCCGTCTTTATCCACGAGTCCTGCAGTTAAGCCATACCCTCCCATCCACCCGTCCTACATCAAAACCACGACCCGCCAGCTCAGTTCTCCCTCCTGCTCTCCCGCCCCCTCGCCCTCCAATAGCCCACACTTCCCACGGCGTTCTCGGGGTGATTTCTCGGCGACTGTTGCCAGGGCAGAGCGAAGGAGGGTCAAGCGGCAGCGTTCCTACAGCATCACTGGACCCATTAGCCGGTCTGCAGACTGGACGGAAGAGCTCCGGCCGCTGCCTCCTAAAACCGGGTCTGAAGACTACCTGGAGTATGGAGGCTCGGAGGGGACACTTGGGGCAGGAGGAACGTGTCTGGGCGCTCATCGCAGGGCTTCAGCTGGACAAGCCTCTACCTGCAGCTTTCAGGACGTGTTTACAGGTGAGCCAGACTGTTGTGACGTTGTTTTGTTTTTTTATGTAATTCCTAAGAAAGAAACTAACAATTTTCTTGAATGAATCTATGTTATTTACATAATCAGCTATTCAAACTGTTGTGCTTTGTTTTTTTTTGTTTTTTTTATTTTTATTTATTTATCTTTTTGCTTTGCTTTTTTTTGTGCCATTGGGAATTGAAGCTATTGAGCCAATATCAGCAGTAAAATCCTTCTTGAACTAGTGCTCACTCAGACTGTGACAAGGTTATCTGTGTAGTCCTTCCTGTGAGATGATCGAGTGATTGAGATGACCATCTTGTCTCATTCTAAAGCTCAGTAGTTTAACAGAATATCGGCATATATTGAAGATTTTTTTTAATATGGGATGCACTGATATGGGAATTATTTGATATTTGTCATGTGTATATGTGCATATATGCTGATACTCATTTCAAAACATTAACATCTGTAAAATATAGAAAGTCAGGCTAGATGTACCTAGATAAGTGTTTACAGCGAGGCAGCACAGTGAATAAAAGCTTTTTTAAAATATGAAATGCTGTAATAAAAAAAATCAATCAGTTTGTACCACAGTGACCCAGCGTTGTCTAAAAGTTCTGGTCTTCTAGAGTAGTGGTTCTCAGTCCTGCAGTGCCCTGTGTCCTGCACATTCTAAAGTTATCCTTGCATCTAATACATCTGATCCAACTAAGCAACTCATTAACAAGCTCTTTCTACTTCGTTGTATTTCAAATATACTCTTGTGCTGTGTATTGTTTGAGAGTCCCATTAATAGCACTATGGGGCTGTGAGCTTTACCAGCATTTTACTTCAGAAAAAAATTTGCAGACTGTTGGAGAGATTGTGGACAGGTTTATTGAAGTTTTGAACGTGCTAAGCTTAGACTTTCACTCCGTCAGTGTAAACAGGGAAGCAGGTGGAGTGAGGAATCATGGGAGTTGTCACTCTGGTCTTCATGAAGATTCTGGAAAAGCACAGAGCAGTCAGATGAACTGCAAATCAGCTTGTTTCTGTAAGTGTGGATGAAATGAAGGCGAGACAGGTACAAAAATATCTTGAATGTCCAAGTGAGTAAGGGAGATGGAACGGAGAGAATTTGGAAGTAAATCAGAGTGAATGTCTTCATCCATCCATTCAGTCTCTCTCTCCTGTGTGAGTCTCTGTGTCTGTCTATTCTGGGCACTGGCCAGTGTGTATGTGATTAACAGTGCAAGAACAGGACACTGAGTTAAAGTAACTAAACGTCTTGAAATGGTATTCGTTATACAATCAGTGACTTCAAGGAAACAAATGAGTAATGATCCACAATGCATTGTTTGGAATTTCTTGATTTGGATACAAGTTTGGAATTTTAAATTAGGTGTTATTCACTGTTATCTAAATTGTATCTGTTATGTTTACCATGACACAAATAACTGAAATATCTGTCAGTGACATTTAATAATTGGTGATGTTTGTAAGGAAAAATTAAGCTCAAAAACTTTGAATTCTATAATGTATACAAATATTTGCACAATGTTTATATGAAACAAGGCGGTGTAAGTTGCTGACAATGTTGAAAGGGCATACATCAGGAGCTGAGCTAGCCTTTTTTACTATAAGGCTACAAGCGAGAGCCTAGATAGGTACTAAAAGCTGTATAAAGCCCACACTAATCAAATATATAGAACCGTTATTACAATAAAATATAGCAGTGAAAACATGAATGTTGATGTGTGCCAAAATGTGTCTTGTGCGATGAGACAGAGCAGTAGCTGGACTGCCAGAATGTGTCGGAATGTTTCCTGTGCTGCAGGATTTGATGCGTTGTTGGCAACCACCAGTAAACCCAACTAGCCTGCTTTATTGTAGCTACCAGAAATAGAGGGAAAAAAAAGACACTGATCTCACATTTAACTGTTCAGTTGCTACAACAGATGGCACACCACAGCGGGTACAGGCTAATTAGTCCCTCCTTTTACAGCACTAGATAGTGGTTGCATCTTTTGGAACACACTATGTTTGTTACACTAAACAAGAATTTAGTAAAATAATTTGATTCCATTTTTGCCTGAGGAAATATTAGGCAAAGTGTATTGGTTCATTATATTCATTCATCCTGTCATTTTAATTCTTCTCAAAGATGCTTGAATGTGTGACACACACACACACACACATACACTCTGTCATGCACTGTGTTGAACATGACCAGCAACACATTCACTTATCTCTCTCTTGCACATGTGAATTTGTATTTGTGCACACTTGCAGTCGATCAGGTTCTCTCCCTTTATTTTAACAAAGTAGATAGATAGTTAGATAGATACTTTATTGATCCCGAAGGAAATTTTGTAAATCTACACACATTTTTATCTTTCTCTGTAGTTCATTTGACACTATTATCTGTCTTTTTTTGTCATATTACCAGGTTTTAGAGCCGGAAATGACTCTATGTACTATATACTGATTTTAATAATTAAAAAGACACACAGCAGACAGGATTTTATGGTTCTTATCTGAACCCACTGAAATCAGAAGCTACTACTGCCAATATTTCAGTTTTCAGGTCATTTACTAGCACATTTAAACAACACTTAAACAACATTTAAATTCACTGTTTCCTCCTGGCTTATGCGTTCTTTGGATTCATATGTTTTCTTTCTCCATCCCCTTCATTCTGTCTCCCTGCTTGTCACACCCACCCACTCTTTCCCCTTTCCAGCTGAACATGTGTGTAAAGAGGCGGGGGGAGGGGTGTGCGGTTTGTGTCCTTCGTTAGCTATCAGGCAGGCTTTTAGACAGAAATGGACCAGCCGAGCTCTGTACCTCAGTATGGCACATTCAGTATTCAGTATCACTGCCCCTCATAGGCAGTCAGTAGGGCTGACATATTTTGTTTATTGTAATTGCTATGATTAGACTGATCATGGAACCCATTCATGTTTCGCAGGCTGTAAATTCCACAAGTGGAGTCATTAGCAGTCAAGTAGCTTGATAAGAGCAGGGCTTCTGATCAGTGACCAGCGATTTTGAACAGTAACGGTACTTTGGCAGTTTTGTTTTTATTTTCTATTTTCTTAAAGGAGATGTTAGATTTCTGCTTATACAGCAGAAAATGTGCATTTTTAACAATTCCTCACTTATGACCTCCATGATGCCCAAAAGCCGACATGCGTCTGCTTACCATCACGGTTGCTGTGGACGATTCTGATTCTAGTTTCTCTAGAATAAAGCATTTCACATGAAACCGCTCAAAATGTTAGTTTGTTCAAAATATGTAATCAGTGGTGTAATTCCCCTTTCTTGGTTCTTGGGTTTTTGTATCGGTGTGCTTTCTTTGTATTTTTCATGGCTCTCTCTTGCTGTAGTCTTGGAGTCCCCCCCCCCCCCCCCCAGCTGAAGGGTGATGCAAATCTTGACATTGTCAGTATCTCTCTTCATGCATGCCAACCTGCTTTAGCCCTCCTGATTCAGGAGGGAAATCAAAACCTTTTGACACCTCTCTGGCCCTTTCGCCTGTTAAGTCCTGGCAGCTTTGTTGCTGAATGTCTGTATTACATATCAGTATTTTAGCTGTTTTTGTACAATTTTAATTAATTTAATGTCTGCTTTTTTAAATGTCGTGTTACGAGTAAAACTCTCAACGCCTGTGTGGTTTTATGCACCAAAAAAATCATTTTTTCATGTCAGTTTTCCAGCAGTCATGGCTAAACTGCTATAGGTAGAATAGGTGGATGTTCACAAGTGACTTCACAAAAAAGGATGCCTGATTCAGTCATAATGATTAGTGTAACGAGAACGTTTCAAACATGATTTTACTTGTCAAATCTGGGGCAACGAGACACTGGTTCTTGACCCTGAGCGAGTGAATGGTAGTCTTTGAACATGGAAGTATTTACATACTACATCGGAGGCTAAGATAACAGTGGGAGTTTCAGTTGGCTTTTCCTCTGGCAGACATAAGGGCGCTGCTTGCAGGTTCTTTTCCAGATATAGAGTAGATTTTTATTTATTTATTTATTTTTAATATATAACAGCTTTTCACTGCTTGTCTGTAGTTCCTCTGAGAACAGAACTATGTTTCTGATACCCTCATTACAGTTCCTCTGTGGCCATTGTATTGTTTGCCTTTGCCTTGGAGCCATTCTGATAATACATGGTCTGAAGATGTAAACAGAGCTTTTCTGATATGTTTAGGTTGCGACAAAGGTTTTGTAGTGATGTATGTCTGGTGCTATGATTATCACAAGATGAACTGGACATCGCAAAATGAGAATTCCTGGCCTAAACTGAAATTGGCTCAAAACTGACGTGGTTTGTGTTAGAAATCAACATGTTATATAAATCAACTGTTCTAGTCCTATTTAACCCCCCCCCCCTTCTCTGTGAGTCCTACTTCTTTTGGCCAAAATGCTTTGGTGGGTGAAATTTTGTTGCATGCCTGGTGTCGTATCATGAAGTTGCTGCTAATCCCAACTACTGTGTAGTGAAAAGTGTTGTTGACTGTTGTCCTTTAGTTGTTGTGATGGATAGTTAATGTTGTTAATTTTAACTGGTCCTGTGGAGAAAATTGTTACAACTGCTATGCTGGTCTAGGTAGATATCTTAGTTTCCACATTTTATATGTCAGTGGTAGCAAATATGTATGTGAGAAATGTGATCTCTGCATCAGACCATAATCCCCATATAGGAACGAACGTCCCATGTAGTGCACTTTGCTTTGAAAAGTCTGTGTGTATTTGTGTGTGTCGTGATTGGATGCTGTTACGCTAGACTGCCTTGGGTTAAACTGATATTGACTAATGAAGCCAATGGACTGGTACTAATTAAATTAGAACTGTTAGGGGTAGTGCACCGAGAGATACAAATTGACAGTCAGACAGTGTGCTGGATCATTTTGTACTAATGGATGCTGCTCAGGAGGTTGACACTAGTAGGCTATTCTGATGGTGTTAATTGGCGAGGTTAAAGTTTGGTTCTCAAAGCACAGCTGCTCGTCACGCGATCGTAGACAGTTATAGATATACACATTTTTAAAATGTGCATGATAAGTTTGGGGGGCTCCTAAGATGATTGTCACAAAAAGTCTGTTTTATTGTTGACATTTGAGAGTGATTTCTCCATGAGATTCCCATGCAAGTGATTTTGTCTCCATAGGTCTCTGTCTTTGTGAGCTAGCACTTAACAGTGAGCCTAGCAGGTTAACACCCGCTACCTGCTATTTCTGTCTACATTGCTGTGTTTTTTTTTTTTTTTTGTCTGCAGTTCAAAATGTCCACATGTGCCACAAAAGTTCTGCCACTTGAGACCCTTCAGTTAGCTCCAACGTGAATGTTTATTCAGCTTACAAAGTAACCATTTTGTNAAAGGCAATTTGAAGTCTAATGCTTTTTTTTTTGTTAGAATTGTGTAGCAAAATAAATATTTCTGTAAATAACATTTTCCCCAAATTGTTTACAAGAGCCATTGTCTTGCAAAAGTATTCAGCTTCTCCAAAAGTCATCAGATTTGTCGGATTAAAAAATGATACTTTTTCTGCTGCTCTTATTTTAAGTGTTACAGATTTTATGTCATATCGCTACATGGAAATTGTTTTAACCTTTGTGCGGTGGAAGCTCCAAGTTTACACAGATAAAGGACATTGCCCTAACCAGGACACGGTTGATTTGCCTCAACCCTATACTTTTGAATCATTTAAAAAGTTCACCAAAAACGGTGCAAGAAAATATTGAAGTTTATACAATACTATGTTTTGTGATGCTTTATCGAGCCTCAGAAGCATAATATTGATTTTTAAATAGTTCGTGCCCAAATATTGGTGGCATGCAGTAGTTCTGCATTTTGTGTTGTGTTTAAAACCCTGATGGCTTCAGCTATTAGAATCTTGCACTCCAACATAAACAAATGTTTAGGGTGCACAGCTAGCATTAGCAAGTGTGTGCATTTGTTTTTGTGGTTTGTTGCTGTGATTGGTGTGCTAATATTTTATACTATATAAAAGTTTTCTTGCAATTAGATTAAAAAAATTTCCTAATACATCACCTTGCTTTTCAATATGTTTGGTTAATTGGTTAATGCATTGGTTTATACATATTGTTACCTTATGTTTGGAATGGCAGCTACATCATATCTAGGCAAAGACATCCCTCAAATCTCTGCATTGGAGGAAGAAGGGGACTTGTGGTGGAAATCACCAAGAGGCCCGCCTTCACTCTGTAGAGCTACAGAGTTGAGTGGCTGAGATTAAAGTGAAGCTTCACCAGTCAGTGATATCAAGCTCAGATGTGAACTGGTCTAAATAGGAGGGTGGGTAAAAAAAAACATTAGTTAAGGAAAAACACATCAAGGCATGCTTAGACCCACCTAAATGTGGGACAATGTTTGGCGCTCAGATGAGATGAAAATTGAGCTTTTTAGGCCAAAAAAAACCCTAAAAGCTTATTTGTAGCACAAACCTGACACTGTCTATTCCTCAACAAACTCCCTCCAATAGTGAACTATTGGGTGACAGCATCATATTGTGGGGATCATTTTTCCCAGAAGAGACTGGGCATCTTGCTAAAACTGAAGGATGGGTGGATTATGCAAAATGCAAGAAGATATTGCGAGATTGCAGGTTGCCACAGTATGCTAAAAAACTAAGCTGGGAGACAGTTAACCTATCTATTGACAATTGCTGAGCTTTGACTTTACGGCAAGAGCTTGTTGGCTTGTAGTTAAAGGTACTCTCTGGAACGATCTGTGTAAGTGCCATTTATACTCGAGATAAATTGGATGACTTAATAGAGATAAATGTTTTTGGAAGGCCATAGTTTCTGAAATATGATTGGACTCCTCTTCAAAGGACAAAGAGAACCAGATCGTATGGATTTAATCTGTTTTTGTTTTAAAAGCTTTTTTTCTTTTTGTGTTGCATTTTAGTTCTCATAACAGTAAACATTGCTTCAAACAAAAGTGGCAACTTGAAATGGTTGGTTCATCTGATGTCTGTAAATATGCTTTCGAACTAGTAAAATAACTAATCCAATTTAAAGGTGTGTCATCTGTAACTTACTAAAAGTACTGGTAAAACAACTAAAGCTGATTTAGCCACTGCTAATGATGTATCATTTCTTTAAATGCAACATTTAGTGCACATAGCACTTTGTACTGCCCTTGAGATTGAAGATTTTTCTACATTAAGTTTCGTCATTAAGTTTGAATGAGTAATTGGTAATTACTGCTCTTTATCTTTCCTGATTTTTGCCTTCAGGCTCTGGTCGATTTCCTCATACCTTATTCTCCTTGTGCTCTGTGATAGATACTCACGTTTAGGCACTTCTCCTTTTCCAAAAAGATTCAGCTGGAATATTGGTGAAGTACTTATTTGGTATTCATTGCAAATAGTCTTGGTGTCCTTTTCCCACTCCAAGAACAGTGACGCTACTCTGTACTAGTATAGGGCAAACTCATCCTTTTACACTTTAGTAGTGTACTACAGCCGAACAGAACAGAGAAATTTGAATGCTGTGATGTGGATGTTGTAGGAGTGATGGTGTGTGTTCCATCATCAGTGTACTGATTCAGTTAATGTTTGTTGTTCATACTGAAGCTCAAGGTGCTGTGAAACTAAACAGTGTAACCTGATAGCAAAGCAGTGCTTACCAGACAGCTAAAATGTTAAGAGGTGAGAGGAATCCGGACGTGCACTGCCATGCATCTTTTTTGCCATGCTCACCCTCACACCACTTAGAGTGCATCAAATACTCATCCAAACATTCCAAACCACTGTTTTAATAAATGTACTGACACCGGCACCACACAGGCTTTTGAACTGTACAGATGACACTTCCGATTTCGGTTGTTTCTATGTGTAAATAACGGTTAATCAGAGTCTCACAGCATTGGTTTAGTTTAATATGACAAACTAAAGACGTTGATGCAGCTCTCGAGGGACCAAAGTACTGAAATCAGTTTCTTAGAGTGTCACAGAGCGGCACTTATCAGCATTTTCTCAATACTTTTAAGCAACACTGAGACCACTGAAAGCCACAGTAGATAACAAACAAATCTTGTTACAAATGTAAACTGATGCCCAGTGTGATCAGTGATGGTGAATCAACTTTCACCAGCAAAAAAAACCAAACAAACAAGGAATAATGTAGTGATGACAGTAATTAGCTCCATGCTCTGGTAATGCGGTAATTCTCAGTCCTAATTGTGATAATTATCGATTTCAACTATATGAAAATGTTGGTGATAACTTTATTGGCCGTCCCCCAGCCCTATGCTAAAGAAGTAAAGAGACCATTTTGCATCATGCCAGTGACTAATGTTAATCTGCATTAATATTATGAGCTCCTGAATTGTTCATGACCAGTAAAACTGAATGGCAAAATGATACCAGTTTGAAAATCAGACAATGTTTTGTTTTTGCTTTAAGTGAGACTCGAGTCTCTGTTAGGTTGAATTTCTGTTTTGTACTGTTAAGCATTAATCAAAACACACTTGATGTACGGTATCAACCTTTTTTTTTTTTTTTTCTTTTTTCTTTTTTTTTGTGAGCTAAATTCAGTTTTATTGAGCTTTTTAAAGGAAGTGCAAACTGTCTTACTGTCAAACTGAACAGTAATGACAGTGTGGTGCTTATTTTAGAGCCTGATTTTAGCACGTGTGTATCAGCGGGAGAGTGAAATGTTAAGGAGAAGAGAATCTCACTGTCAAAGTGAGTCACAATTAGAATCGATGTGGAAGGACATGAGGAGGAAAGGGAGAATAAATAGACAGTGGGTTAAAGTGGGGAAGAGGGAGTGAATCTTACTGCGCCAGTATGACTCATTTCAGATGAGCTAACAGTGCTTAGAAACTCCACTGTGTCTGCAGTTAGGAGGTTGGAGAATATACTCATGCACACAGAGGATGCTTGTTCTATATTGTTGAAGTCATTTTGTTTGTTTTTGCTTTAGCTGTGGCTGGTGACTTGTTGTTTATAGCCCTACTTAAATCAGATTTGCTCATACAGGTGTTTTATTATTTACTTATTATATTATATTTTTAAACTCAGTCAGTGTCCAAATACGAAGTGTAGTTCGGTAAAGAAACTTCTTGAGCTCTGGACTAAATCTTACAAATAATATTTCTTGTACAAATCGATTTCAATAATATCATGCTGCGTATCTCAACATAAATCACCTCTTGTTTTAGAAGTTGTGAATGAAAGTGTGTGTTCATTTGCTCCTGCTGTTCATGACTTGTTTCTTCTCTTTAAATGTAGCAAGCAGCTAATGGCTTTCTCTTGTAGTGGAACTTTAGCCTGCGAAGAAGGGGACTTTACTGTATCGTAGCGTAATGGATGGAAAGTGAATGAGTTGTTGGTCAGGACAAAAGGGCAGTATAATCAGCTGTCATCGAAGATGGACAAGTAATCTGATGGCAAAATATAATGGGGAGAATAGTGAGAATTGTGAAATAATTCTCTAACAATAATAAATTTGTTTAATTTATCATTAAACAAACTTCTTCAAATACACAAAATACATTTTTAAGTAGAAAATATAAAGACATCACCTATGTCAGTCTGTGTCTGTCTTTCTGACTGTCTCTCTGTATTGCTCTGACTCTTTGATGTCTAGTTGTGGTTATCACACAGGGTCTCAACACATCAGCCACTGTTTGACATTGCTTTGTCAGGTTGCTGTATTTTCTAGGAATGTAACCCTCGCTATATATCAAGACCAGAAATACTTGCTTATGAAAAGCTCTGCAAATAACAGCACAGCTGCACTTTTCCATCTGTTTCTGTTGGTGCTCTGCTAGATGGCTTCAATTAAAAAAATTGTTGGTGTTACAGAGGAGTAATGGTCCATGAACTTTGAGATGTAATGTTTGCAATTTTTTTTTAAACCACAAATATCCATAAATTCAGACAAATCTTTAGTACACCTATATACACCAGTGGGCCTGGAACTGTGCTAAAATGCATCAATTTGTACCTGCAAAGAAAGGAACTATTTTGTTGAAAATTACACTCATCATCAAAAGACTACTTGGACTCAGAAGGAATCAGTCGACAGGAATGAAACTTGGTGGGTAGGTTTGACATTGAGACATGCAAATGATTTGAGTTTTACGCTCGGTTGTGCATATGACACAAGCAAGGAAGGGCCTTATCTCTGTACCTGACTTACCCAACAGCCACAATTGCAGACATCCAGCGAGCAGTGATGAGCTTCATGAGTCATCCTGTAAGTGCCAACACCACTGGCACAATGCAGCACTACGTGTGCGCCGACAGTTACGTCGACTGCCCTAAACACCAAGTCAGTGTCACCAAAGATTGCAGTGGTGTTGTGCCGGACTGTCATTGCACGACTCAGAATGGCAGTGGGTTATCTTCAGTAATGGCTCCCGCTTTTGGAGATGACCAACCAATCAAAGTGTGGAGGCTGCATGGTTAGCGCCAAGATGAACAGTTTGTTGTCATGCATCACAAATCCAGAAGGCCTGGAGTCACTCCATCTCCACCCCTACCGCACAATCTGCAGGAACTGTGTGAGAATGTTCAAGCTGCATGAGATGGATTATCACAGGACACCATTTGGAACCTCTACAACTCCATGCAGAGACGTCTGGCATGTTGCGTTAGCAAACATGGCGGCCCAACGCCGTACTTAGAGACACTACTTCTGTATGTGTACCTCAGTAAATATTGCCCACATCAGTCTAAATTT
Organism: Semaprochilodus insignis; assembly: GCA_034552555.1. Classification (NCBI taxonomy): domain Eukaryota; kingdom Metazoa; phylum Chordata; class Actinopteri; order Characiformes; family Prochilodontidae; genus Semaprochilodus; species Semaprochilodus insignis. Next base: position 4,429,951 of record CM067491.1, on the reverse strand, counting down.
ATCTTCTTTATTGTTTGCATTGCGATCTGACACTTCCTTCTGTGTGCAATTATTATTTGATCATGAGTGTATATTAATGTGTTCCAGTGACCTGTGGTGTTCCCCAAGGCTCGATTCTAGGGCCACACTTTATTTTATAAATGCTTCTTCTTGGCCAAACCCTAGAATACTATTAAATATCTTATCTTATATCTATGCAGATGATACTCAAATTTCTTTGACCCTCTCCCTAAACCATTATGTACATGACTCACTT
>CM067491.1:4411799-4429195 GCA_034552555.1 Semaprochilodus insignis | reverse complement strand
GGCATAGTGAAACTGAAGGTTATGTTCTCATTGATTGCCTCCCAATTAAACACGGACATTCCTCAAATTCCTTACCTCACTGGTCGGAAAGAATCTGTCTGTCTGTTTCTCTCTTTTAAGAAGACTTTTAAGTTCTCCTGAGCGAGTGAGAGTCATTAGTGTATAAATCAAAATGACTGAGGCATCCTGCTCTGTGGCGGTTGGTGAAGTGGGGTGGTCTGGCTGTGATTAGCTAACAGAGGATGCAGCACCACTTAGTGGAGTCCAGCTAATGTGTCATGACCCCTGGAGCTCCACCGAGCATGAGATTTTCCTAACCTTACGTCACCTTAATCTGTCTCTTTCTGACCCCTCACCACCCAGGGTCTGAGAGCCAAGCTTAGGGTCAACTGACCCTGACACTACTAGAGATGAGCATTTTAACCACTTGCTATCCATGTGCTATTGTGAAATCAAAGTTTTTAAAGAGTATGAGAAAATATTTTAGAAATATCCAGACAAAGTGGCCATTAGGTACAAGTTACTTTTTCTGAAAGATATTTCTGAAGAGATTAGATGGAAGGTAATCCACTATAAACTAAGGTGGAAGAACAGTATCCAAAAAAGAAACGGTGCAAGCAGTATAGAGACATCGGTTAAGTCATCAGGTAATCCACCTTTTCATATTTGAGAGACAGAAATATGTCGAGCTCTTCAGATCTGAACAAATCCAAAGGTGTTTCTGTCCATCCTTCCACTGTGAGACAGATCCACACTGTGCATCTTAAGGTGTGTAGCTGTCAAAAAGCTTTCACTGAGGAAATAATGGCACACGCAATTCAAAGAAGCTGCCGGCTTTCTCCTAACAATCCAGACCTCAACCTCTTTAAATATGTTTAGGATTACTTAGAAGCAGAAAATGCAACCACCGTCTAAGACAGAACTTTGAAGGTGTGATTGCTTTGAAAAACCAACAGTGAGTTTCCTGGAAAGAATTGAAGCTGTAATAAAGGTAAATAGTGGACCCAAATACTGAAACAGTTAGTATTTCATTGCAGAGGCTAATGTTTAATTTTCTAATTAATGTTTTCTGCTTCTTTCCCTGATGCTGAAAAATGAATCATTTGTATCTAAAGGCTGTTTTGACTAGAAATTAAATAGCAGAAAGTCTGTGGGACTGAACGATTGTAAAGATCTTCTGCTGGACACTGTACAAGCCAGCTCATTGTCTGTCATTGACCAGTTGTTCCCCTCTTTGCATGCCTACCTTTACTCATCAGACACACTCTCACACTCCTTTCCAGACGGTGCTGAGGGGAGAGCAGGGTTCATGGTCTGAACTCTTAACCACTACCAGGCTCAATTTGTCAAAGAGCACCTGGGTCAGTGACCCAGAGTGACCCCCACACTTCTTAGTAAAGTTTTCTCACACACACACACAGTAAAACTAACGCTCCGTTATACTGGCCTGCATGGCTTTCCCAAACCATTAAGAAATTCTCCTGATCATCCACGGAATGTCCTCCTTTGCTTCCCTTCTAAGGAGGCTTTACACTAAGTGTTGGAATATTGCTGTGAGGATTTGATTGCATTCAGTCACAAGCATTAGTGAGAGCAGGTACTGATGCTGGATGATCAGTTTTGGATCACTCCAAACTCATCCCACCGGATGAAGCTCTGTCACACCAGAGAACACGGTTCCATTGCTTCATGTTTCTGGTGCTGTGGGATTTTATTCCCTCTACATTTACATTTACGTTTACGGCATTAAGCAGACGCTCTTATCCAGAGCGACTTACAACCGTTCTTAGTGTTCCATTGGATAATGTTTCCTAGCTAGTATAAGAAGACACTGCCCAAACAAGGGCCAGTGCTGATACGTAGAGAGAATGACCAGAGACTGAACAAGCAGCTGGGTGGCCTCCCGAGAGAGGAACGGTCGCATCCTCCGGATGTTGTATAGGAGGAATCTGCATGACCAAGAACGATAACTGGCCATCCAGAATCACACCAAGGCTTCTTGCGTCTTCAGTCGGGGTAATCAAGGAGTTCCCAAATGAGATGGCAAGATCATGGTGAGGACCTTTAGTGCTGGGGATGAACAGCAGCTCAGTCTTGCTAGAATTGAGCTCAAGGTGGTGAGCTGTCATCCATGAGACGTCAGTCAGTTGAGGAGATGACGGGACAGCTGAAGTTGACCTATTTTAATGGAAATGATCAAAGCACCTGTCAGCAGTTTTTATTTTTATTTATTTTTATTTTTTTGCTTTTAATAAGAGTACAGGGGTGGACTGTGTACTAAGAAACACGTTTAAGAAAGCCCCCCCCCCCCCCCCCCCTTTTTATTTGCTATATACACTCATAAAGAAAATAGTTGCACCCAGAAAACAATTTAGGCTGATATGGGCAACATTTATTTGAGCTACACATACAGAAGTCTCTCAGTATGGCATTGGGCCCCCATGTATGCTAACACATGTCCAACGTCTCGGCATAGAGGTTCCTAATGGTGTGATGATCCATCCCATGCAGCTTGAATATTCTCACACCGTCTGTTGGGTGACTCCATGCAAGTTGGGCAGTTCGTTAGTTCTCTCTCCGTAGCTTGTGTAGGTCTACCAAATCCTCCCTGTCTCTGGTTCGTGCCTTCTATCCACTGCTGCCACCAGCATGCTATGGTATTATAACCAGTGCAATCGGTATGGTGCGCAACATGTCGATAAGACCATCCCGCTTCCTGGAGCCCTACAATGTGACCCCTCTCCAACTCTTCCAACAGCTTGAATTGCTTTCAAACTCTGAGGCATACTTCACTTTCAGAGGACAGGGATAGGGCCCATCCTTGCTTACATCACATGCATGGAACTTGACAAGCATAGAACTTAAATTCTTTTCATGTCTCATGTCAAACCTACCCACCAAGTTTCATTCCTGTCTGGTGTGTATTTAATGTTTACTATTTTGTATATAGTGATAATAACCATGCTTAAGAGAATGTAAAGTGTATTTATTGTGCAACATAATTAAAAAAGACCTAAACCATATATAGATAAGCAGGTGTTTTTCCTGGCTTGTTTAATGCAGCAGGCCTCAAGATCTTATTGTTGAGTGATACCACTGACCCAGCCGCTCTGTAGGCAGTTCTAGTGGACACAGCCCTAGTTAGTGGGCTTCTATGCCAACTAATGGCTATATTACCCTGAGAGTCCCACACCACTGAGATGGTGTAAAGTTCTGTTTGCTGGTGCATGCATGCATTGATACAGATGCTGTGTTTGAGTGCCAGTATCAGCACAGTGCTGATATTGGTGTAACAGTAGTTTTAACGTTAGTATGAATGGGTGGGGCTTTTGGTTACTGTCAGGAATCTGCAGCGATATGTTTGAATCGCGTGAATTGTGAATTAACAGTGAATTAAATATCAATTATTGAGAGAGTTTTGCAGATTGATTTCTATTGATTTCTACTGTATTAACAGTATTAGTGGTGCATTTTGTCCATTCTGACTTTATATACTGCCTTTTGCAACAGCCCCAGTGAGCATGCAAAGGCAAGATATATATATATATATAGTGCACGTCTGGGTGTTTTTATTCATGCAGCTTTCTGAAGAGCTACAGCATGTAATGACAATAGCATTTTATACACATCCAAACTTCCTGCTCTACTTGCGTTCCTCGTTTTTAATCCCTTTTTCTACTTTGACTGATGGAATAACTCCTTGCGAAGGCCAATAAAGAGAGCGATAGTGATGCTTCACAGAGACGTATGATTATACACTCATTCATTTTTTTTTCCCTTCTTTTTTAATATTCAAACAGGCTGTAAACTCTTGCACATGTCTCTGTGTGCTCCGTCTGGGCGACAGCAGGGTTTGGCAGCGCTGTTTGAAGTTCGGGGCCACAAGACTCCAGCACTAGGGGAAAACCCCTACCAGACGCACTTGACGGTTAATTCCATATAGCGGCCGTTGTTGTTATTTGTAGTGTATTGGGTAAAAGTCAGATGTGGGGCTCCGCTCTGTCAACGGTTGTTATTACTCAAGCATGAAACGGGTCATGGCAGAGAAGTGAAAGCAGACGCCTCTGTTATGTCTGCAAGCGCCTTTTATTTCTCCCCCGCTCTTTACTTTTTTTTTTTTTAAACTCCTTTCACTTGTGCATGCATTTTTGTGTGTAGAGCAATTCATGAACATCAAAAAGGTGTGTGTGTGTGAGAGAGAGATTTGAGGTTTTTTTTTTTTTTTTTTTTGGGTCTGGTTCTCATACATGGTGCTCAGTAATGTAATGCTTCCAGCGGGAATTTTAATTTCATCATGCTATTTAATTTTGTATTTACTTGTTTTAATGAAGTTCAGAGAATGATATATTGTTTTAGCACCTCTTTTTATTTATTCCATTGCTTTCCATGCTCTCAAATGGTTCCAGGAAGAGTGTTTGAGCATGCAGGCGTTAACAGATAAAATTGCATTGGAGCGGAACTGAAAATCAGCAACAAATGTATTGGAAAACCATTCAAAGAGAATTGAAAACAGCAAATGGTCCCATAAAGTCATTCATTTGGTTGGCAGTTAGCTCTGGCATGTTGTATGCGTAGTCTGAATATCAAGTCCAGTGCAATTGGTACCACATGTATGAAGATGAATCGAAAGATTTAGTGTCAGGAGCTGTAGATCTTCCTGTGTGATGTGTCGGGATGCCTGTGAAGTGGATCTGACTGCACACACAGTCAATGATTTGATATTCTCCGAGAAGGCAAGCTGTAGATCAGGGCCTTGCTCTCTTGGTGCAGCTTTTGATCGTCTTTGCTGGGCGGCTGTGATGAGTGCGTTTCTACAGAGGAAAAACGGGAGCGTAATTCACTGAGAGCTGTGAATGTGATGTATGAGGGGTGTTTTTTTTTTTTTTTTTGGATTAGCATGAAGGCATGGTGTGAAATTCTTGCTCGTTTCAGGAGGCATGACTGTAATTCCTGTTTCTAAAACAAGCTCTAGTTGTCTGATTGCTAAGTCATGAAAATGCACACCCCTGTGGGCGGTGGGGTGCATGCACTTCAGTATGTTAGACACACACCTTGGCTCAAAATGAATGTTCTCGAGAGGCCCTGTTGTGCCCTGCCGTGCTTGGTCATGAGTCTGGTTATCAGTAGACTGAGAGTTCAAAACCCAGTGATGCTGCAGCCATCCATGGCCGTTTTTTTGGACATCGTAATTGTTCTTGTTCACTCTTGGTGGTTAGGATGACTGTCCCACTCCCTAATCACTAAAAAAGTGATGCTAGCCAACATGGGCATCTGTTAGCTGACATAACCGAATTGGCAGTTATTGTTCCCCAAGTGTGTAAAGCTGTTAACACTGCATTAGTGGAAGTCTGAAAACATGTGCAAGTTCAGACATGTGATGATACTACATTATGTGAGCAATGTTGAATTCTCCTTTGCTTAGTATCAACCAGGCCAATTTACTATTGGATTTGTTTTTCTAATTATTGGCATGTTCTGACTTATACCTAGTATAATGCAGTGGTTCTCAAACCGGGCTTCATAGACCCCTTGAGGGTCCACATTTTTGTTCTATCCCTGTGTGTTGAGAGGTCGGGTCGGAGCAAAAATATTGCCTATGTGAGGTCCGTTGTGGACCAGCCGCTGGTATGTTAGACGATCTAAGGTGCTAACTCCTTAACTCCTTAATACCCCACTAATTCTTTCATAGGGGCACAGAAAAATCTCAAGTTTTCAAAGAAAAGTTCTGCACTAATGTTCAAAGATACCAATTCATATAATCATGATAAGCCATCCAAGAGAAGTTAATCGTCTCATTATTAGTAATGCCAAACACTGCAAGTACATCCACGTACACACACACACACACCTTTGTAACACTCATGCCACAATCCAGGCAGCTGGGAAATAAAACACACTCTGGTGTAAACGGTTTATCAGTGAAAGCCTTCTGCACACACTCTGCAGTGAGGCCCAGCCAAGCTCTCTGTCGCCACTTTAAACTCAGACTTTCAAAGGGGCTTCATTCAGACACGCTAAAGATAAAGTCCTGCTACGCTAAGTCTTGCTCCGCATTAGTGAAATATTAACACACCCACGCCTGCATATAAACTCACAGAAACTGTGCTTGTTCTAACTCTGTCACTTTTACTCAATTAAACTCCAGTAGTTAGTTAGAAGAGGTGTCATAGTATGCTGTAGGGCTTGATTACTACTTTTCATTTTAAAGAGTCATCAAAATAAATGATCAAAAAATCGACATGACTGACTTTAGCATATAACTGAGTAGTTGGATGATTGGATTCATCAATGATACAGTGCCATGCAAAATTTGGGCACGCCTAGTGAAAAATTGTTACTGTCAATAGTTTAGTGAGTAGAAGATGAACTGATCTCCAAAAGGTATAAAGTTAAAGATCAGAGTTGAAGGGGTGGGGGCTTTTACAGAGGTTCAGAAGCCCACCAGATACGTTTTCAAGTAGCCATTTCCTCAGTTCATAATGTAATTAAGAAATGGCCGTTACCTGGAATGGTGGAAGTCCAGTTGAGGTTTGGAAGACCAAGAAAGCCTTCCAAGAGAACTGCTCGTAGGACTGTTTGAAGAGACTTTTAGGAAGATGGAACAGACTCTGGAGTGGTGGTGCACTGTTCTACTGCGAGGAAGGAAGAACAAAATCCCACAAAAAGGACTGAAAAACTTTTAGCTGACTGTGAAAAGCATTTACAAGCCCTGATACCTTCCAAAGTGGGTTATGCTAAGTACTGACCATGCAGGATTCTCAAATATTTCCTTTGGGCTCTTTTCCTTTTTAGTAATTTTGAAACTGTAGAAGTTGGAAATAAAGGAATATTGCTTAATGTCCAGTGCCCTTTTTGTATACCACTGTTTCTGATATGACTACTAATATAATCAAGACATCCCTGGCTTATTATTATTATTATTATTATTATTATTATGTGTATTAATGTGTGTTTTATCTGTTTTTCAGCTAAAAACGAGCTGGAGGTCCAGGAAGCCCAACTCGGCGATACTCACAAAATGTAAGAAGTAATTCCTTCCATCTGCATGAGTTAGTTATTTATTTATTTTTTTTCCCCCTCTGATGCTCATAAATAATTAACCTGACGTGTTGGTGTTCTATCGCAGATATTCTTTTCACATTGCTTCTTGTCAGCCACACATTCTTATCCCAATCATAAAATTGAAAATTTATTTTCCTTTGACTTGCCCATTCACGTTGGTAATTTTGTCTAAATGTATAATGTATAATTGTCGTAAAATGTAGAACTTTAGTTTCCAGCTTTTTAATGGACATGAACAAAAAAAATTTGGCCTGTCTTTTGCATAGTACTGTTTACTTATTTATTTACCTGTCATTGAAGGTACAAACCCACACAAAAGAAAGGAGAAGTTATTGTGCAAAAGAATAATAAAAAAAAAATAATAATAATACATTTCCAATTTTATGATTATGATATAGAGGAAAATTGTGTGGGTCTGAAAGGATGCGTGGCTGACAAGAAACAATGTGAGACGAATATTTTCCATTTGACACCAAGACTGTACATCTGGGATGTAATACACTGTTTAATACATAAAACGTCACGGTGCAACTGTACACAATTTCAGGTTCGGTATGATTTTTCAATTTTGAGGTAAAGAAATTAAGTTTAGTTTTTTTGTAATTATGTGTTATAAATAGCTTTGTCCTACAGTGCTATAATTATATACTGCATAGATTAAAATAAAACTTGAAACTGTTTCAGTGCCTGGAACGCCAGCCCTCTGACAAAGCAAACCTTAATCATTGCCTTTAGTTTTAAGCCCAGTCATTTGTTTTAATGTAGTAGTGTGTTTTACATAAGTTCCACCCCCTCCCTGCCCACTTTACTCAGATAGGATGCAGTGCACTCTAGAAAAAAAGTGAGAGATTACTGAATGAGAGGCGTGTATCAGCAATACAGTTTATTTTCAAAATGTTTTGACAGTTTTTATTTTTGATGCTACGTTGAAAAAAAAAAAAAAGATGCATACGTACAGTTGCCGTATAGTCAGTATAATCTGGTTATTAATTTTAATGATAATTATGCCGTGACATTGTGGTACAGGTGTGGCAGTAAGCCGCAATATAGTGCAAATTCACATACCTGCATTATTTTTATTTTTTTTTATCTAATTGCATCTCAGATCTAGATTATGATGTTATTTGCTCTGTTTTCCCCCGCATTTTTGGATGGCCGATTCTGATCTTGGCCGATTTCTGTTTTTGCCCCCTTGTAAATGTCCCTTGTATATAGCGCCATAAAATGTGTAGATTTTGAGTGTGAGAGTTAAACAGGCCAATAAAAATAAACAGTGCAGTAACTGCATGTGTAAAGTGCACTCTAAGTCTTTAACTGCAACACCAGTCATGTATGGCAAGATGATGGTTACTGTTTAACAGGCAGGCGGTGCTGTATTTCAGACTTGGCTTGAGAGAAGTTGTTTAAAGAGGTAGTTAGCAGAATATGAGCACTCCAAGAAGACTTATAGAGCAGTCTGTCATAATGAATAGATGGGGGGCAGTGTTATTATTCTAGATGCTGTCAAGCTGTCTCCTTTACTGTGCGATGGCTTTTGATTAATAATGCACCTAGTAGACTACATAGCATACTAAAACATACAGTTCGGTATACTGTCAGTTGTGGCGCCATTTCAGCAATACCAGACATGTGCTTTTATCATTACGCTCATTTTCAATCCACATATAGGCTCTGAGTGCTGCTTCTGCTGGTGAGACCTTAACGGCTCTTGAAACACTAAACTAAGACGATAAAAAAAACGTGTGTGTTTGGTCAAGTTGTCCATTTGTTTCATAGTGCTGGAGTTGAAGCTGGATACAGGAGCAGTATAAACATACTTATAGACAGACTCCAACCAGAACAAAAAAAAAAAAAACAGGTTTGAGTCAATGTACAGTTATACACATTTTATGGGCCATCACAATAAACGGTAAAGTGTCAGGTAGGTCTAGCACACTCACCGACATTACCTCATCTTGTCTTTCCCTGTTTATCCTCCTTCCAATATATCTACAGGCTAGAGCTTTGTGTCAGAGATGCCAAATTGTCTGCAACCATCATTCTCCTTGTGGGCAATTATTTATAAAGGCAATCTCTGCTCAGTTTGACGCAATTAAAACAATTAAAGTCAGCATCCAAGCCAACAGTACAAGGGAAAACTGTGCTTGCTGTTCCTCACAGAGATATATGAAGTGCTCAGTCTGGGTGAGAAACAAGAAAGAAGTAAATATAACTCACCAGTAGTCAGACAAAGCTATGTGTAGTGCTTAGGGAACGCATGCTGTATGAAATTTGACATGTAGTCAAAACATTAGAGCAGCAGTAATTGAGTTACTGACAAAAAAGCCACTCCCATAGCCCTGAAGTATGTCTTAGATTTCATTTGAGTTTATTCAGAATTTGAGCACATACTTGAACGTTTGCACTTTGTTAATGGTAAACTGTAAAGTAGTGGTCAGGGTTTGTTTTTTGAGGCATCGTGTTCCAGTAACTGCCACAGGCCATAAGGAGGAAGGTTCTAAAATTTCTCAGAATTATATAGCTAGGAATGTTGTTTCATATATATATATATATATCAGACATTTTCTTGTCTTATTTTAATTGCAGGTCAATGTCCTGTATAAACATCAAGTCTCAAAATATACCATTTGCACTGAAGTTATAAGGAGTGAGTTTTTTTTTTTAAGGCACAGTTACACAAGCTGTTTAATTGATGAAAATGATGATGTTAGAAATGAACATTATGGCATACAATTAATGTCATAATAAAACGTACTATTGGGGCCCTTCAACATATTCAAACAGTGTTGTACCAGGCTGTTACCTACAGGTCCATTTTGATCTAAATGTGATCAGATGAAAAGGTCAGGATGTTCAAATTGCGGAGGCAAACTGGAAAATTGTTGAATATTGACAGAGTCAAATCAGTTTTATATTTTTTATTCCACAAACACGTTTCATTGCATTTGACTTCATTTATTTATTTGTTCTTTTTGTCTGTTTTGTGTCTCTCAGGTTCATAGAGTTGACAGCCTTCTTTTCCGTGAAGGCTAAGAGTGGAGAGAAAGAGGTTTCACCCAACACATTCTTCTCAGTGTGGCACGAGTTCTCCACAGATTTCAAAGACCTGTGGAAGAAGGAGAATAAGCTCATCTTACAAGAAAGGTGAGTGACCTCGTTGTGGAATAAGAGTGGCTGAGAATATATTTAGCCCCTTTTTTGCCATGGAGCATGTTTTGTTTAGTCCAGGATCAAGGGCTGTCCTATTCTCTAATCTCTCAGGAATGCTAAAACAGCCCTCTCGACAGAAGACCTTTAGCCTGTGTTTTCACTTGATTTAAAAAAAAAAAAAGGAGTGTGTTGCATTTAAAGATGTCCCCACTGATTTGTCATCCCCCAGGATGCAGGAACTGATTTATTAAGCACTCCAAAGAATGGTTTCATTTGTCAGGATGTTGCTCTTTAAATGTTGTGTAAACATTTTGACTCTGTTTCGTGTGAAAAGTAGCAAGGAGGGGTGAGTGTTTAGAGTGTTTAGGGGCGTCGACAGTCCATGTGAATTTCTGGCACAATTTTTATACATATAACAGTATTAGCATTATAAATATTTAGAAATAAGCATATTAACTGAGACAAAGATGATGGTGTAATGGGTTTGCCATGTACTGTGTAGTTTATGGAGTTACTATACGCTGTCTGTGTATTCATCATTACTTTCAGGTTTATCCTCATTACTGTTTAAGGTTTTCATTTATTTATTTATATATTTTTTTATTTTTTTTTTTTTTATGCAGTTGTTGGTAATAGTGGCAAGTGGTATACTTGACACTAAATCATTCTGACCAAGAAGAAGAAAAGCAGTAAAAGGCCACATCTTTACAAATGAACTTAATTTAACTCATTCATTTGGCATATTTAGAATCAATGTTTATTTTTACAACTAACAATGTGCTTATTTGGTGATTTGGATCAGTGCATTTCACGGCCTGAGTAAATGCACATGGAATGCTGGCTTAATGTGTATTACTTTGCTTTAAGAATATTTCATTCTTGTGATGTACGGGGTAAGGTCCTCATTACTCATATTTACTTTGAGACCCTTGGTTGCCAGAAAACCCAAATTTGTTCCTGTGTGTGTTTTTAAGCAGATTAGTTTAAAAACTATAGAGCAGGCTTCTTCAGTTCCAGTCACAGATTGGCGGTTTCCCTGCTCAAATACACCCAATAAACTTGGCTATTAACTGATGAGTTAAATCTGGCATTTGAGCAAGGAAATCAAAAATGCTGCTCACTAGCTCTGAGAACAGTCCTGTGGAGCCCTGCTACAGTGCATCGATCGTAACTGGCTAGTGAGTTTCACCTAAATATATATTAGATGAATCTCATCATTGTCATTATGTTGTTAAAATAATGCGTGCACCCATGACCCTTTTTTTCTTGGGGTGTCTTTGGATGGCATCTGACTTTTGACTCAAGGGGAATTCTTTAAGACGTTGCATAATTCAGTTGTTAAAATTTGAACATGGTCATCCCATGTGGTTAATGTGCAGAATCTTGCTGTCTTGGGTTTTCTTTAGAGTGGTGGTGATTGGAACCAGGGTGGCTGTTTTTTGTTTGACGTCCTAGCGAACCTAGATAACTAGTGAACCTACCTAGTATACCTGCTTGTTTTCATATTCCAGTTTTTATATGGAATGTTGATGGTACATTTGTGGTAAATCTGAGTATGAGTTCTCTCTGGCAATTTTTTACACCTTGCATGTACCATTTTGCCATCAGTATATTTTAAAGTATGTGTTTATGCCAAAAAGCTATGATATAACAGTGTCTCAGACATCAGGTAGCATATTCAAAACCATTTCATGTAGTTGCTTTCTGTGAGGGAGCGCTTGGAAGCATTATAAGCAACTGTTTAGATGTCAGGTTGCCATTACCTCCACTGAGAACAGTTCTCTGGAGTGGAACATTTGACATCCAACTACTAAGCAAGCAATTGAATTTGCAGATGTTCTTGTGAGTAATTGATATTACCCTTTAAGTGAGTGACCTATAAAAATGGCTATGAATATTTAAGTTTATGCAAATGTGTAGAAAAAGTTGCATTAGCGATTAATCGTAGTATCGGCGCAGCTCCACTGCACGCCTTAGCATTTGTTTACAATAAAAGCCGCCGTTCAATATTGATCGGCCGGGCTGGCAGACTATCTGTCAGAAGTGCTCGCCAAATACTGCTGTGTGCTGCTGAAAAAGCTGCAGGGTCAAATTTGTTACAGCTCGCACCCACTCCTGCCTGAGTGATGGACGCTGGCTTTGTAGTGACAGGCGAAAGTGGACGCTGCAGCATTCCACAAATTAGAGACCCCGACACGGAGATGAATCTTCCTTGTTTTACCACACCACTGCCTTCCGGCTCATGGGCCCGCACTCGGAGCGTGTGCGAGAGCTTTAGACAAAATGTGCTTCTTTGATAACCTTAATCTACTGCCCAGAGATCAAAGCTGAGCTGTGGAGGAACTGCTGTCATTTTCGTTACTTTTTTACTGGAAAGGCTGTTAGTCACCTTACGCTGTTGGCGGTACTGCGTGATCTATTTCCACCGTGGCGTCAGACGCATGCATTCAGCTCCAAACACACGCAGGTTTATTTTTTGTTACGTAAACGTTTAGTTTTATTGCCATAGTTAGAATGAAAAGGATCAACTCTTATGACTTGCAGCGCTCTTTTCCCATAAATCGTGCCATATGTTTAATATTAGATTATATCTCCTGCATTTCAAATTCATTGAAAAGGGGAGAGTTTGTGAAATGAACCCTGACTATTTTTCTAACCCCAATAATGGAAAAGAATACCTGATTGCGTACAGTTAGCTTCCAGTGGTTTTTGATAAGGTTTTGTGATAATGGTAAGAGTCAACAAATACAAATTAGCCTGGTCGGTTTGAAAACGCAGAAGGTCAAGAAGGCTTTTACATTATTCATTAGAAACCGCCACCAAGGAGCGGCCGTATCTAACTACATCTGTCCTGAAATGTACTGTTTAGGTTGTGTTGCTTTAACCTTACACTCCACTTCTCTCATAAGACCCTTCTTTGCGTCCTGTTCGCTTGCCTGGCATATGTTAACCTGATTTTAGATTTGGGCTTCTGACCTGCTCTGTTGGAAGAAGTTGCTTAAGAAAATAATGCCAGGTCACGATACTCATTCTCCCTTTACATAAATCTGATCTGCACTTTTCCAGAGACAGATATGGTAAAGATTTTAGGTTCCTGGTCATTTATTTTTTTAAAAACCCATCATCCTTCTTCAGTGGCTGTTGGCATTCTTCTCATTCATGATGTATAACTTGGGCAGCCCAAAACTTTTCCAGAGCATATGTCAAACTTGCCATTTAAAGCTGTGTTGTAAAGAAATGTCCCAGTCCAATCTGAAATATTATCAGAGCTGATTAAGGTAAATTCTAAAAAAAAATGAAGTTTCTGTCTGATTTAAATCTGATGCCTTATTGAGGCTGTTTTACATCACTGAGCTGTTTTTTTTTTTTTTTTTTTTTTTTTCCCCCTCTCCAAACAGCCCTGGTGACATACAGACATCATCCATAACCTGCAGATATTTTTGAAAGTTCATAAGCAGTTTAAATGTCTGCTATGTGCGACTATGGTAAAGTGGACAATGAACACTTGTTATATCTGCAGTGCCAGTGTTTTGACTGTGGTTAAGCTAGCTGCCTTTCTTCAAAAGGCTGTTAAGCTAACTGCACATGAATTGGAGTGCACAGCTATTACACACTTGGCGGATCATAATGGTGACCATAATAAAAATAAAAAATGTCCATGGTAGTGCAGGCTGAAGCCCAGCTGCTCACACACTGAGTGTTGCTATAGGTTTGTGACTGCAAATGCAGATTTCAACTGCTACATTCCAGTGATGGCTTTTAATTAGGCATGCATTGACACCATTTTTTTAGACCGAGTATGAATGCATGTTTTTGTGTGCTCACCAGTCTGATACCATAATGAATTACTTCAGTTCAGTTCAATTAGTAGTTATTGGTATAAATGTCTGCAATGTACCTTAAAAATGAAATCATTTAAGTCTACCTGATTCAAATGATGTGCATTAGCTAGCTATGCCTATTGAGAAGCGCTGCAGTGGAGAGGAGTGAGTTTTGTTCACATTAAACAGCTGTAAGTGTTCCTCAGACGTGATTTCCGCTGTCTCTGTGCTAACAAGAGTGCCGCATCTGAAGAGCTTACATTTTCAGTTGTTAAAGCCTTTTTTAAGTTGGGTTGTTAAAGGCCTCTGAAGGCAGATATACACTGTGATTTTAGAAATCTGTCTACGTATAGTTTTTACTTCCTATTAGTCTGTTGATCTTAAAACTTTTAGCCAATATAAACGGCAGCTGCTGTAGCTCACATGATGTCAGCATGTTTATTTTGGGCAGCGATAATATATATAACACAACATTTACACACATTGGTTGAAACATGCAGCATTTAGCTCCCTGAACATCAGCAATGAAAACTAATCTGTTTGCTCTGGAAGTCATGTGACTTCCATCTTCTCTTCATTAGCATTTGTATAATGAAATGGAATCACATTGACGGATTAGGGTGAAAGTTTTAATAAAGTTTTAGAACAAAATGCACTGTTTGAGCAAGGCTAATGCAGTTTATCCTAAGTAACTGCACAACTCTCTTGGATTAGCCAGTAAACACCAGCATCTGATCAGTAAACACTTTTGAACTGAAAGACACTTGTAATTGAAACGTATTTCAAAGCCCGTGTAAGCCCATTTAAGTTCAGTTGCTTTGTCAACATCTCCAATTCCTGTTCTGCCTATGAGGAGGAAGACTGCTGGCATTCAGCAACAGAGATGGAGCACCAAATTTTTATGTTTAATTTATGGCTAACCCTACATTTCTACAACACCTTTCAAAAATGCTCATCTTTTGCACAAATTTAGAATTCTTTTAAAGGAAAATATATAGTTTAAATGTAGCCCGTAGCTAGGCTGGGCTATAGTGTTAAACAATAGACGTTTTTGTACCCTTTATCATTCACCTAATAGCAAATGTTTGTATAACCATATTTCATCCTTCATGAGTGACCGTGCATGCTTATACTGATCTAATAATGAATACACATTAGCTTGTTATCTACTCATGAAGCTTCTCAAACTGCCAGAAAACCTCTTAGGCAAAGAGTTTTTATTTAATCTTGTTGAATATGAAAGAATGGGGGGTAGCTTTATCTCATCATGTGGTAGCACAATGGAGGCATGCATCAAAACGTTAAGACTGAAATTTGAAATTTTCCTGCACACTGTGACTGACTTGAAATTATGAAATTAAAAAAAAGAAAGAAACTCAGCTTTAATTATCATGATAAGAATTTAATGGTTTGAAGCCCTAACAAACGTTCAGATCGGACCAGACTGTCTGTTGGCCAAATTTCAGCAAAACTCAGGACATTCTTATGTATAATGTCACTTATACAGGATATAGTTATTTTTGTCAGTCGCTGCTGCTGGCACTTTTGCTGAAAGGTGTCACCTAGTTGAGGTAAGTGTCTGAAATCTCTTCGTGAATGATTTATGAGAGTTTGGATAAAATCTTGTCCTCTTTCACCGCTTTCGTTCTCTCTGTCTCTCTCTCCTGCGCAGTGACAATGTGGCACTTTCCAGAACAGAGTGCCTTTTTATCTGAGGGGCAAAATGACAGCTTTTGACTCCTTAAGTGCATCTTTCTCAATAGCCCCCCTGAGCGCGGAGACATCAGATTAGTTCCCACCGGCGCACCGGCTGGGGTGTTGCATTTCTCCTGACATTTGCTTGCCCCTCTTAATCAGTAGATCAGTCTCTAAAGTGTTTGTCTTCCTTCTCCAATGGCACCTAAAACCCCCAAAGAATTCTCCCCCCTCCGTTGTCGCACAGCCCCAATTTGTCATGAATCGTTGTCATTTGTGCGTTTGAATAGAAGAGGGGTGTTTAGGAGCTTTCTAACACACACACACACACACACACACACACACACACCTTACTGGAGCCAACAGAGACTGATCTGTCTGATGCTGATCATGAAAGATTCTCTTGCTCCATCCTTCTTTTTCTGTTCCTCTCGTTCTCACACTCGCTTGCTCCTCTTTCCTCTTCTGTCTGTCTCTCTTTTTAGACTTGAACAGCTTCATTGTCTTAAATGATTATTAGGGCGTTAGTGGAAATATAACGTTGACTGATTATTATAGTTCTTGACTGAAGTCCCACAGATGAAGCTGGGTCTTGTGAATTGAGCTTATTGTGTTTTAACAGCAGAAACCTCTGATAAGAGAGACTCAGTCAAGTCAATGCTCATTCCTGAGGCCTTTATGGTTTAAATTAATGATGGCATTTATGACTTTTAAGCTGTCAGTTACCATCTACTCGCTTCGGTCGCAACTATTCAGGCTGGTAAATGTGAACATAATACACTGCTGTGGTGAAACTTGACAGTCATAAAGGTAACAATTAAAATATGCAGAAGTTTTCTATGAAGAGAATGAAATCAAAAATAAGAGCAAATTAATATAAACCAACAAGCTGTGCACCATCCCCCCCATTAGAAATGTAAAAATTCATAATTGACAGCTGACTAAAAGCAGCTAAGACTGTTTGACTAAACTAAAACTTGTGGAGTCTGTTTTTAGTTTTAGTTTTAAAGTATGGAACTGTTACTAAGCTAACTAAGTTTTCCATTCAGAAATCTTAAGGTCATAAGGGCAAAACTTGCCCAAAAAGTAACAATAATGTTAAGTGTTTTAATGCTAAGACGTTTCATATTTTATTTAAAGCATTTAACGGATGTTAACACGTTTTATCTTGTTTGTAGCAGTTTTACACTATGGTCTGGCATGTACCTGCTGCTGCTGCTGCTTCTTCTGTTTTACATTTCAGTCCACTGACTGAAACCTGGTTAAACTTGGACTTCTATTTAGTGACATCTGCAGTGACATTTTGGACAAGGTATAAAATTTCATAAGTTCATAAAATGTATAAATTTCATTAAAATTGCTCCCACACATTAAACCATAATATGATTGGTTGATTCCACTGTTACTCCCCAATTATGTTGGTAGTTATTCCAACATAAAGGCCTTATGACCATCTCCTAACCAGCTTTTTGACTGTACCAAGATGCTATGCTGATGTATGCTGATAATTCTATAAAGTAAAAACTTAACAATTTTTTAGTTATCTGACATTATTAGGTCTCTAATTGGCATACGTTTAGTCAGTAAAGTTTCACATTGGCCCTGCTTTGGTTTGACTGTTGTCAAAGCAATTAAATGAAGTTTAATACTAATAGAAAAAAGATGTGT
>CM067491.1:4384433-4411569 GCA_034552555.1 Semaprochilodus insignis | reverse complement strand
TCTCTCTCTCTCTCTCTCTCTCTCTCTCTCTCTCTCTCTCTCTCTCTCTCTATGAGGTTGACCCTGGTCTCAGGAGAGAGCTCATATGTTTATTTGTTTCTCTAACCCTCCCTCTGCTTAAAGGCTTGACTTGGCTAAACAGAGACTTAAGTGGAACAGCCTCAAGCAGAGTGATACTCAACTTTCCCTTCAAAACAGCACTCACCCAAAGTGGACATTGCTCGCTGGAGTCGTTAAAGACTCAAGTTTCACCATTTAGTCTCATGCTGCTGTGCTGTAAAAATTGTGTTTTTGCATTGAATAACTGATGAGAGAACTGAAGAATTAGATTGGAGGTGGAAGTTTTTGGATTGTATTTAATTTTCCAAGTGGGTAAATGCAAACACACATTCAGAATAGCACTTAACATGGAAAAGCTTGGTTGTATGGTAGGCTGCATTTAAAAGTTTAACAGCAGTGTAAATGTTAGAACATTGCCTAAAACGTTTTATCTTTTACTCTTATTGCTGTTTGTCAGAATGGATTGCCCAGATGGCAAATGAAGAGCTTCTGTGAGTGTCTTTGGTTAACAGATTGTTGGTCATTCTATACTTGGACTGAACCAATTGCAGTGTAAAGCTGTTGGGCACTGCACCTATAGACAGCTAAAAGCACACATTAATAAGAAAATAAGATAAATAAAAAATAAGAGCAAATTAATATAAACCAACAAGCTCTGCCCCCCCCCCCCCATTAGAAATGTAAAAATTCATAATTGACAGCTGACTAACAGCAGCTAAGACTGTTTGAATAAACTAAAACTTGTGGAGTCTGTTTTTAGTTTTAGTTTTAAAGCAGGGAACTGTTACTAAGCTAACTAGGTTTTCCATTCAGAAATCTTAAGGTCATAAGGGCAAAACTTGGTCAAAAAGTAACAATAATGTTAAGTGTTTTAATGCTAAGACGTTTCATATTTTATTTAAAGCATTTAACGGATGTTAACACATTTTATTTTGCTTGTAGCAGTTTTACACAATGTTCTGGCGTATAGCTTCTTTTCTACATTTCAATCTACTGACTGCAACCTGGTTAAACTTTGACTTTAGTGACATCTGCAGTGACATATTTTGCACAAGGAATAAAATGTCAAATTCATGTAAAATGTATACATGCTGTTACTCCCAATTATGTTGTTAGTTAATCCAACATAAAGGCCTTATGACCATCTCCTAACCAGCTTTTTGACTATACCAAGATATTATGCTGTTTATCAGTGGTGGCCTAGACCATTTCACTTAAAGTCCTGGGCACCCAGACTCCCCCCTAGCTACGCCTCTGATATGTTGTATGTTTCTGACTGCTCCAGAGCGGTAAAATGTCCTCTGATGGCAGTGAAAATGTCACAATATGTCATTTGTGTTGCGCTGTTGTTATACAGGGTGAACCCAAAGATGCTGAGTGCCTTTATCCACCTTAAATGAGCAACAGGCGTAGCTCTCCTTTTGATCACCACCAATTTTCAGCAGTTGCTCTTACCATGGCAATATTTACCAGACTTTATGTCTGGGGTGACCCTGTTCAGTGGTTCAATCTAAGTAGCCTGATTCAGCTGCCAAGCTCAAAGTCGATTCATTGCAAAAACACTGATGGAGTTCCACTCGTCAAACTATACTAGCTGCCGTATGCGTAGTGTTGCATGGACGCTAATTTGCCAGCTAGTAGTAATGTTGCTAAAATTGGCGTTCTAATTGGGTAACTGGTTAACTTTGCATCACATACATTTTGCCTAGCCATTTAGGAACCTTTATGTTTTAATATAAATCACACCCATACAGAACATTTTAGACACGATTAGTTGGAGAGTTTGTGAAGTGTGTAAATCAGATTGACAGTTATGACAGATAACTCAAAGTGTCCTCTTCCTGCTCTGTTTTGGTTTGTGATCCCACTGTGAACTCTTCCAGCCAAGCGATTAAGTCCCCTTTCTTTTCTCTGACACCCCCCTTTTACCAATCCTGGTAAGTGTCAGCATTAGCCCCTGCTGCTTCCTTAATCATCAGTGAGAGAAAGTTCTGGAGTGGATTGCGACCCTGTGAAGGAGGAGCACCATATTTGGAGCTGCACAACTATGAGGCCTTGGGGCTTCTGATCTTAACGCCCTCGACCAGTCAAGCGCTAATGCTAGCTTGGCCCGCTGGGTCAGTCACAGGCTAAAAGAATCCAAGCGCAGTGGATGGATCTGGCTTTGTGTTTTGTGCAGTTATACAAAGGTGCGTTTCAAGGGCACAGTGTTTAAAGTAGCCGGCTACTGCCGAGACAGGCCGTGGAGCCCTGCAGCTCTGGCTGCCTTTTACAGGCCGCCCATAACTCTCACAGGCGTAAACACTTCAGCGTGCTAACGTGGGCTATGCGCAAAGAACTCTCTTAGCAGCCAAATTCATCTTCCCCCAAAATGATCTGTTTGCTTTTTGCTTCTTTTTCCAAACCCTTCCAAAGCTGCCTTTCTGCCTAGAGAGTGAGCCGGGTCTTCAGCGTGACTGGGTTATGGCCCTTTTTCATTCTGCAAAATATGTCTTGTTTTATGAGATTCAACCCTCCAAGGTCTCGCAACATATTTCTGCTTTGTGATTTCACCCCCCTTTTTCTGTTCCTCTGCCACTCAGCCAATGATGATAGATTCTGTAAAGGCTGCCAGCTGCAAGTCAAAAGCTGTGAGCTGGTGCCAAACATTAATGATTTTAATGGGTTTGACTGTAAAGGAAATGAGTGGGGATTTTGTAGTCTGAGTACAAGAACGGGCGTTTTGTCATTTTTAATCCCAACACTTTAGGATTTTTGACGAGGCTAGATTTTCCATATGACACTAATTCAAATCGAACCTTCTGCTCTTTTTATGACAGACTTACAGACGTTTGCAGAAACAGACACATGCGCCTCACAGAGCGTACCTTATCAGGATATTATACATGCAGACAGCAGAGCTTTTCTTCTTTTTCTTCTTCTGGCATCAAAGCCCGCTCCCCATAAAGCAGGCAATGTGTTAGTTACTTGCTCCCATTACCGCTGCGGTTGCCCAACACATCTCCAATTATGGTGCTGTTCAGGCTCTTTTGGCTCTTTTGAAGGTTTGGAGGTCAAGGAAATGAGAGTTGAAATGCCTGGCATATCCCCACCCCCACTCGCTCCTCCACCCCTGTTAGCAAGAGACATAGAGGGTGTCAGGAGTAAAGAGTGTCTGCAAATAAATCTGTTCTACCGCTGGTTAGTCATCCACTTCAACAAAGCATGGATCCGCATGGAGGGGTTTCTAGCGGAAGTGTTGAGGGAAGTGAGCGTGTCAGATTTAATAACTGCAGACCACACAGATTAGGAGATCGTGCTGCACAGAGATCCATCAGGTCCAATTAACGCCACTGTGTGGAAGAGACGGCCTTCATTGGCAGAGAGCCATTGGGGTAGTTGGTGCTAGGCAGTATGGAAGGAATTAAATATTGCAGTTTTCCACATCTCACCGTATTTATTTGGCCACATGAGGCCGCATGATTTTTGAGTACTTGCTCTATACTAATATGAATATCTGACAGTGTCAAATTTTACCACGTAACCTGAAAGGGCCCTTTTACACCGACCTCACTTGGTGCAGAACTTTTTCTTTAATTCAGTCCATTTTGACAGGTATGAAAATCCACCTTGAACTCTAAAGAACTGAACCGTGGATCTCGGTCAGCATCCAGTTGACCATTGGTTTAGTTTACCACTGCTGGGAATGAGTTTTATGACAGTCTTTGCCAAACAAGGGAATACAATAGCAGTTAATTCCACATAACTCCAGAGGGGCCGTGAGGTAGTTATCATTTTCTTGACTGTTCATGCCCTAATTGTCTTGTAATTTCAAGATAACGAAAGTTGTCTTCTCTATCACAGCAGTTGTGATCCTGAAAACAGTCCGTGATCATCAATGAGCATTGTATTTACCCAGTTTTCCTCTTTACTTGGCATCAGTCTTAAATTTGCTTCTTTAGTTTTACACAGAAGCTACAAGGCTACACTACTGGGTGTGTCAGGCCTTTGATACAGTAACAGCCTTTCTGGTAAAGCTTTTCACTACATGTTGGAATGTTGCTGTCAGGGTCTGACTGCATTCAGCCGTGAGAACATTAGTGAGGTCAGGTACTCATGTTGGGTGATAAGTTTTGAATCACTCTAAATTATTCTAAAGGTACTGGATGGAGCTCCATCACTCCAGAGAACCACTGCTTCACAGTGCTGGGGGACCTTATGTCTCCTGTAGCCGACACCTAAAATTGGACTTGGTGCCTCATGTGTTGCTGCTCCAGTGCATCCATTTCTGTTGAGAGTCTTCTCTGGAGATGAATTTGCTATTTAGAAGGCATATCTAGAAGCTGTTGGACATGTAGTGTATGGGCTTTGTGTTCATCTGTGTTGTAACTGGTGTGGTAGGACCTAAGCTGGATTAGTCCTGTTGCAGCAGGGCAGGTTGCATCATGGTATCCTGCCTCTGATGCCAGGGAAACACTCAGTGCCCCTCACAGTAATAAAAAGGTTACAGGAGGAGTGTTTGTTTACATTTAGCTTCTTTAATTAGTTTAATTTACCGTTGTCTTAGGCTGATGTTGCCTGAACAGATTTTGCTGGTTTAAAATGTGTGCCTTTTTTGTAACGTGTTCTCTGTATTTGTATTTATGCTCTGTACAGGTTAAAGGCAGCAGAAGAATGTTTCCGACAGGCAAAGGAAAAAGCCACCTACAGTGTCAAACCCAAGCATGCCACTGGAATTGTAAGTCCACCAGTTATAGTTCACTTATTCGTGAAGTTTGTTTAGTGATGTGATGGAGGCAAGACATGGAGAACATGGCATTTATGTTCAGAAATTATTTTAATGGTTGCCTGTAGATTTTTTGTAACTGTTGTAATTAGGGTAACACTTTCTAAAGCATTCCTCTTACCACAAGGCTCACATCGCTTACACTGCCCAGAGTAAATCAGAGAAGCTTGGTGAGGTAAAGTGAGCTAGCATAACCAAAAGCTAGCAAGCTGGACCACCTGTCTGTAGTTCCTGTCCATTCATTTGTCAGTTAGTACCAAAAAACGTTTTTAATAGTTCACTGCATTCAAGATTTATAACCTGTGTGAAAAAGCGCTCTATATATAAACTACTTTGAACCTCTCTTAGAAAAACGGATTGCTTTTTTTTCAGTCTAGATTTCCACGGCAACTAATGCTGCTAGTCTGACTTGCTAGAGGGCAGGATAAGTTTGGGATTATATATCAGGCAGGGCTGAACTTCTGACCAGTCACAGAGCCTTCTGACCTCTCTGGTCCTTTTGGGCCCCCTATTTTTGTGTGACATTAATGGCATCAATCATGTGGAAAAATATAACTTTTTTTAGAAACAGGAACAATCATACTGCACAGGTATCAAAAATATAAAGCGGTTATTAGTACGCACTAACAGTTTATTAAGATAGATTTTTTTTTTTTTCCTCTCCTTCTTTGAATGATAAACCGCTTGACTACAAATGTTTCATGCAGCGTGCATCATAAATGTGAATCATGAACGTTATGGTTGGTAGACCCTAATAACATTTGGTTGGAAATCGCATTGAAAACCTTAGCATTTAAAACTTTCAATTTCAACAACCACTGTGCACGCATCACCTCTATTCTTCATAAGATTCATTGGTTACCACTGTCCTCCCGTGTTAAGTACAAACAACTTATACTAACTTTTAAAGCACTTCATGGTCTAGACCTACATACCTCGTAGAGCTCCTTCATTCTTACTGTCCCTTTTGCTGCCTCAGATCTTCTGGCACTGGACTTCTTGCATTCTCTATCAGTTTGCAGCAGATCTTTCAGTGCTTTTTCTCCTAAGCGTTGGAGCTGTCTGCCATAATCGTCTTATGACTCTCTTTATAACCATGGTTGTAAAGCCAGTTAGGTTTTGTGAAGCTGATATTTACCCTGTTTAAAAAGAAATTTCAGGATTTTTTCCAAATTTCTGTATAACTTAATCGTTGAGATGTGAAAGTGCGCTCTCAAAATTTGGGCAAAACAAAAATGATTGGGACCATTTTTAAATCTAGTGGTGCTTTCACACCTACCATTTTTGGTGTGGAACAGTTGAACAACTGTGGTCTATTTTGACAGGTATGAACACTCCACCTGTACATGGGTGTACACTAAACAAATGAACTGTGGTCCAGGTCTTGGTCTGCTTCCAGCGGAACTCAGGTTCACATTGTTTCTGGTGGAAATGCGTTTTTACCATCGATGGCATAAAACAACAAAATTCAGCATCGTGCACATCTGCCTATTTTAAGTTTCGACTCTGTACAGATGCTCATTGTTCTATAGTGATGAGCTGCTGCTAATAAAGCTGCAGCAAACAAGCAGTATTGCACCGTTTTATTTTATAGCTAGGACCAGGCAGAATGCAAAAACTTCCACATAATTAAGCTAATCAGTCATAGATGTAGAAGTCAAGTAATGTTTATTACTCTAATTTGAATACAATTTTGGTTCTGCTAATATAATAGATAGGATTATACATTTGATCATGAAAACAGTTCTTAAACTTTCAGACAGTAACAGAGGCAACTTGTCTTCCATCAAATTTCTGATTAATCATAGAACGGCCACTTGTGTATATGTGTGCAGTGTAGCTTTTGCAGTTTGGAACCAAGTAACAGACATACAGTGTCACAAAGTAGATCTGCAAAGCATCCAACACCCACCACCCCCCATCCCTGCCCACCAAACTAAATACCAAAAAATATTAAGGTTGTCTGTATTCTGCTACTGTGTAAATAATACTTACAGCTGCATTTATATATTCATGCCGTTCTCAAATGAACAAGAAAGCTAATGTAAATGTATCATGGTAAAATCTGAGATATTGTGATAAATGATTGTCAAAATAGAGACTTGCATCCCTAATGAGAGGTTACTGTTTTGTCTTTCACAGAAAGCAAAGCTGGGCATGAAAATCTAACCCCGGAGGACTTTTTAATCCTGGAGGAGCATCGCAAATGTAGGAAAATCTAAAAATAATAATAAACCCTACAGAGCAGGCCTGAAGTGGAGTGCATGGACTGCAGACATGGGCTTTCACTGATGTTTTAAACGTTCATACTTCTGTATTCAACACTCGCGCACAGGATTACAGTTTAACGTAGCAATCCTCACAACTTCACCCCATCCAGCAAAGCGTACACAGGAACAGTGTTTCTGAATGTTCTGTGCTGTTTTAGCCACATGTGATCTGCCACTGAGTTCCAAGTCACTTGAACCAGGCCCTACTGGCTCGAGGGCTGTTGACTGAGCGGTGCAGTAAACCCAAACTGGATTGAACAGTGTGAAGTATGAATGCTACAAATGTCAAAAGCAAGAGTAAGAAGGGTGAACAACAAAAGAAATGGAGTTTGGCATAGAGGGGGTGGGGGCCGATGATGTAGTATATTCAGTTTTACCCAGGCTTGTCAAAATCTGCAGTAATATGTCCAAATGCAGGTCATCACCAGCAGTATGACAAAGGAGAAGCTCCACTTTTGTTTTTAGGCAAGCTGGGCAGATGGTAGCAATGAGGGCAGCGCCACAGTTCCCTTACTATCAGGATAACGCTAAGCCACAGCTTTTAAAAGTAAGACGCCAGTCTCCACTGTCCTTTCTCACTGTTCTTCCTCACTATTTTTTTTCCTTCTTCCCTCTTTTTAAAACCAAAAGCAGGATTTGATGGACTCTCCTCATGCTATGATGAGTATTAGATTGTCTTTGCAGGCTTTCCTCAAATCCGCTACTTAAAGCTGATGTTGATTTCAGTAGCTTATTGAAACACTTCCAACCCCTTCCACAAGGTTTCTTAGCAAAGCGCTGCTCAGAAAACATGCTGACCAAGAATATCATGTAGGATGCAGTACAACTACCACAAAGAATTTTCAAATAGCAATCCAGTGGAAACCCTCTCAGATCGTGTGGAGCTGGTGAACCACGTGTTGAATGTTGCTGTGGGAGAAAGTGATGATATACATGCATTGTGTTCTTCCTTCTACAGCAAACTAGGGGTATTAGACGCCCGGGGCGTCAGTTCTGTCTGTTTAATCAGCACTGTATCATGGCAGAAAAAACATTCAGTACGTTTTTTTGTTTTTTTTCATTGTTTGTTTTAATTGCCACGTACAATACTTGACTTGATTGCTTAAAATGTATTTAAAAATGGCATTATTTTATCTAATGTAAAGTAGTATTAACATCTTTATGTAAGATATTTTTGTTGAATTTTTTTTATTCCCCCCCCACCTGTCTGAGCATGTATGTGTTTCAAGTGTCAATCACTCTGGTTCTGGAGCAAGAAGGTTCTGCCCACGTGCAATAATTGTTCGTATCTTTTTGTTTGTTTTTTGGAAATAGTGTAATTTATGTAAAATAAAGGGACAAATAAATAATGAAATTCTTTTCTTTCTCATTCAGAGCGGTCGTGAAGTAGAGCGGACATTAGTTCGGAAAATTTGGTTAAATTTGGCAGCAACTGAGAACCATGTCCATGAGGCTACAACACCTACAAAATCCCTTCAGTAACCTAAATCTGCGCAAAGGCTTATTCTAACAGCCATAACTGTCATATAGGCTGCTTTTGTCAAGCTGACCTGACACCTGTATCAAGTAATATATTTCTGAGTGTGCTTTATGGCATTAAATTATAGCTTGTTATTGTATTCTGGGAGGTAGAGTTCTTCTGCAATCTGCAAAAGCCGGATCCGTCTTCACAGATACTGAGGTGTCACTCATCTCTTGATGGGGGAAAAATATTCACACTTCTCCAGAGTCCAGTGGTGGCGTGCTTTACACCACTTCAGCTGACACTTTGCATTGCATTACATAGTGATATTTGACTTGTGTGCGGCTGCTCATCTATGGAAACCCATATCATGAAGCTCCTGACATACAGTTCCTGTGCTGATGTTGCTTCCAGAACTCTATAGATAGTGATGGGCAGTTTTTACATGCTATGCACTTTAGTACAGGTGGTCCTGCGCTGTGAGTTTGCGTGGTCTACCACTTCCTAACTGAGCTGCTGTTGCTCCTAGATCCTTCCTTTTCACAATAATGGCACTTAGTTAAGTGTGACGGATCTAGCTGCCTGTGAAATCTGCCAGCAGTGTCATGTTTAAAGTCACTGAGCTCTTCAGCCCGACCACTTCTACTGCGAATGTCTCTGGAGACTGCATGACTATGTGCTTGATTTTATACCCCTGTTAGCAACGGTCTGGCTTGAACACCTGAATTAACTGATTATTAGTTGACAAAAGCAACCGTCATGACAACTGACATTTGTTGGAATAAGCCTTTATAAATGCTTAAGTGGGGAGTCATGTAACCTTGTGAACACTGCCCATCAGTAAAGTGTTAACACAGTTTTAACACTTCGAAAATGACATCAGGAATGTCATTCCACAGCAACAGTAATAGCAATAAAAAAATTTCCGTGTGAGATCTTAAGTTTTTGTTATCCTACCACATATGTAATCCAAATGTCCACCGATGTTGTCCGTTAATTTTGTACAACAAAAGGAAAACATGATTCTATTTGAAATAGATTTAATATAGAGTTCATTTCTTTCTCTAGATATATACATTTTGGTGTACCATAGTTTTATATATAATCTCTATTATACTCAGTCTAGTAATACACGTCATAATCATTGAATAAGGCATAATTTGACGTCACTGCAAGCAGCATGATTGTTCAAGTCTCTGTTCCCACCCGTTCTGGGATTGACAGTCCAGCAGCACATATAGTCTTTCCTCTCAGAATACTGGCAGTGTGTATACTGCTAACACTTAGTAGTGTGATGTTGGACTTGTGTTAAATGGGGAAACTCGAATGCCTGTCTGTTGCCAGCTTCTCCTTTCAAGTCTGTTGCCACCCAGCACTGACACATTGGCATACTGCTCTTCATCCTTTGGCAGCTTTTGTGCCCTCGGTTCTGTCCACGAATGTGCAGCAAGCTGGTTAACGACAGTATGAGAGAAAGGCACTATTTTGTTCTTCTTCGTTAGCAAATGATCTCTTTTTTTAGTTTGAGCTCATTCTTTGTGTTCAGTTCTGAAAGTCTCAGTCTTGAGATGCAAATTTTGCACAACAAAAGCAAGGGATGTGGGGGGTGCTGGGTGGTATGCCAATAAGTCTGTTGTATGATGTGTTCTCGAAATAGATTAGCAGCTCTAGAATCACTGCCTATATGATGTATCAAAAGCTATAAATCAAATAGTTTGTCGTGTAATAGATGTTGTGTTCCAAGCAGGCTCTCTCAGTCCATCAGTCTCATTGTTTTCCAGACTCGGCCACGCTAACGGAAATACACCGGCACTGCTTGACGCGTTGGATCTTTCGGTGCCTGAATGGAGGCTGCAGATCAGGGCAGTCCAGCTCCACAGTGAGCGTGGTGAATCGGTGCGGCCGACAGAAGGCGCAGGACTGGAAGCTCTCCTGCTCCTTTTTGACATGTCGCGGGATGTAGAAGGAGTTGCACTGGCCGTAGCAGAAGCGGTTAATGATGGTGCGGCTCTGGCAGCCCTCCTGGCTGACGGTCTGCCGCAGCGGCTGCGTCTTGCACCAGTCGCTCTTAAGGTACTTCCTTTCCGTCACCACCAGCGCTTCCTGACTAGAGGCCAGCACTTCTTGTTTGCGTCCACGGCGATCCGAGGTATTGGAGCTGGTTTTGTATGGCGAAGGGATAGAGCCCTGAGGGCGGTTCTTGCGAGACTCGGACAGGGCACACAGCACGGCGGCCAGCAGGACCCACAGTAGCAGCTTACAACACATCCTGAGAAACAGAAGAAAAGAGGACAGTCTGACATTAGCACCAATGGTTTTTGACTCCTGGTTCTTTGGGACACCACCTTCTGCACATTTTTGTGTTTACCCTGCTCTAACACACCTCCAACTAATTAATAAGGGCTTTCTGAAATGGAAGTGGATGCACTTCTGTTTACATTAGAATTACTACAGCACTAAATTTACCGTTCAGACCTTGGCCTGTCCTGAACAGACTATATCTTGGTTCTGATCCAGGTCCTAGCATGCAGAAATCTTGAAATCAAGGTCACTGTTGACAAACTTGAGAACTGGGAGCTCGAAAAGGACAGTTGGGGTGCCCACTGCTGCTGAATAATCCAATCCATGAATAAAACCAAAAGAATCAAATTGTGAAATGGACCAGAGAGAAAGGATTCAAAGGACGAATGTAGGCCTTAAGTTGTCACCAAAGGAGGTCAATATCAGAGGTCTTCAAATCCAGATCTTGAATTTACATTTATGTATTTGGCAGTCCCTCTTATCCGGAAGACTTGAAGTCTGATCATGTCACAGACATAGGCAACTTAGGAATTGGAGTTATGCCCGAGGACCCTTGTTGGTTTAATGTGCTGTGCTTGCCCTAATGGAGAAATTGAATCCCTGTGGGTGTGTGGAGCTCAACAGTACTACCCACTAGTTTCTGGCTGTGGAATTTGTAATCTCTGGTAGGACATTGAAATGTTAATGTAACAGATTGACCCCAGAGCATCATGCCTACCACTGACTGCAAAACTTGTACCTGAAGCTGGGTTAAAGGTCTGTATTTGAGGACCTCTGGTCTGTATGTTTTCCAATATTATGTATGAGAATCTAGCCATGCTCCTCAAGACACGTCATCTTGCAAATCTAGCCACCTTGTAATATACAGATGTTTCAGCAAGACAAGGCTTCATAGATTGGTGCTCCTGAATGCTGATCTTGCAAAATTTAGTTTGCTGTAGTTCCCAATCTTTGGTTCCGTAATGATTGTTTTATGTTGTTCCTACTGAAACACACTCACATATGAGTTCTCATGAGTGGAACTGTGAAGTTTTTAGTTAAGCTCAGCGGGCAGAGCATGCCCTTGATCTTGAGTTGCCAGTTTAAATTGGCTCAGTGCCATACGTCCTTACCTTAATAAGGATTAGAATGTCAGCTGTGTTGTAATTAAAGTTAGCCATGGCCTCACACTCCAAGGGACCTACTGCCCTTAACGGTTTCATGACTTCCCTGCTCAAACAATTAGAGTAATAAAGAGCCTTGTCATTAAACGAATGTTGTGTTTAAAGAGGAAGGGATCCCCTAGAGGAAGGTTGGTGCTTCTTACCAGAGTTCCCTTCATTTGATTACCTCCTCACTGCTCTGTGCTTGTTGATTTTAGTTAGTGAATATCAACGTCAAACCAGATCCTTCCTCGGAATGCTACATGTGTGTAACGTACTAGAAGATGCTGAATAACTCAAAAGTGGTTCAAAACATGCTTCCTTTTTCTTGTTGTGGAATGGATTAAACAGTTCAGCCTGATGTTAGTGTACAGGTCATGGATATGCCATGACATTTTACACATCTAGTTGAGTTTCAAACTATATACTGTAGGTGATGCCCAAGCCTTTAACTGGTGTTGGTCAGGCTTCAGTTTGTTAGTTTTATGTTGAAACTGAGGGGCATCTTAAGTACCTGTACACACTTGGTGTTCACATTGTTAGCCATGTCTAACATCATTATCTTCTCTTTGTTTTGCTCTGACGTTTTATCATGTCACCTACCAGAAAGTTGCCCAACCTTTAAGACTTAAAACAGCGGTGCACTGGTTTGCTGATTGTGTGTGACAGGAGCTTTAGTAATACCAGTCATGATGTAAAGTTACCAGCCTTATGCTTAACAAAGAACTTGCACTCGCATTAATACTAGGTTCTTAACCCTAATAGAGCCAACCTTAGGATGTTAAGTCCCGCTAAAACCCTCAGCAATAAGTTATTAGAGAGCGAGGAGTGCTCAGTAGTGCTGAACTTAAAGTGACCTGAGCTGACTTTATGAAGCATAATGACATAATACATCTGTGTTGTGTATTTGCTCAGTAGGGAATAACGCAAGACCTTTGGTTTACTGCCAGTTACCTCCACGTCAAGTTTTTTGAAAGTTTGGGTGACCAGGGAGTGATCTCATGAAGCAGGGTTTACTGCCTCAGCAGCTAATTTCAGGATTCCTTAAAGATAGCCCTGGATTATTGATTGTCATTTAGTATCAACAGCTTTGCACATTCACTGTGCCATTTTAAACTCATGTTTGGGCTCCTAAAGATAGGTCTTGTTAAATGCGTCAATTCTGCCCCACATCAGTCATGAAGCAAAATACCGCTCTAACTACAGACTTTCATCTGTAGGATATTCTGTTTGCTTTCTTAGAGAGAAAGAGGAAATGAATGTCATATGAGGACGAAATTAACTTAATTGAGCCATTACTGGTGCCGGCTAATTTGTCAGTTTAAAGAACGTCTTTAAAATAAACACCTTCATTAATCAGCGAGGGAAGTTTAAGCAAGATTGAAAAGAAAAGGAAGTTGATTTCACTGAGTCTCAATTCTCCCCCCCCA
The DNA here is from genome assembly GCA_034552555.1 of Semaprochilodus insignis. Lineage (NCBI taxonomy): Eukaryota > Metazoa > Chordata > Actinopteri > Characiformes > Prochilodontidae > Semaprochilodus > Semaprochilodus insignis. The sequence goes on along the minus strand of CM067491.1, from coordinate 4,398,139 downwards.
AAAAAAATCGATTAGCCCTCGAGTACTTATGACAAACGGCGAGAACATGCTAACATTCACAGAGGAGGTGCTGGGTTTATTATCGGGGTATGTCTGTGGTCAGAGCGGGCGCAGAGTTCATTAATTTAGGAAAACTTTCTCTTCCACTCACTCACTCACTCACACCAGGGCTTGGGCCCCAAATTTCCTTCTAAAGTTATTCAGCCCCTGCCCCCCCAATCATGTTTGCAAGGCCTAGCAGTGGTTTCTAGGGGTCAAACGTACCCTCTCAGCTTTTCCACGAGTTTCATATTGTTTCCTGAGAGGGCAGGAAGACACAGATTAAGCTTAATTTGTCACTTTGTCCATAGGCAAAAGGACCAAAGAGATGGCGGCCAAGGATGATTACCGCTCAGTCATGAGAAAAAGGTATCTGTCAATCATGCAGACATCTTTGCAGCAGATGTGGCAGCTTCCCATTAGACCCCGTAGTGACTCAGTCCTGAGAAAGACATGTTTATGAAGTGCGCTTCGTTTCATGATAGAATTAAGGGATCATCTTCGCTTCGAATGAAGTCAGTTCTGCCTATGGCTGAGTGCTGGCTGTGTGGGTTTCTCTGTGACTCTCATGTTCAGATATTCAGATCTTTGAATCTTCTTGCTTTTACAGTTCGTTTGTTGGCTGAAAATGCGTTCCGCTGTTGTCAGCTGGCCTTACTCTAGCATGACTGTGTTTTTCCTTGTTCGTACTGAAGGCTGACTTTCCGGTTAACCCCACATAACTGCAGTTCCTCTTCAGACAAGCTGTTCAGAGGAGCGCTTAACTGTTGTCAAAATAAGTAGCTGGTTTCGAGTCTGCGGTCTGGCAGGCTGTGGATGTTTGCACAAAAGATGATGAATGTCTCGGCCTCTAGCCGTTTTGCTATGACACCATGGCCTCGGCGGAGCCTCCTCGTATATCTCACTCTGCGACCACGGCTGATCCTGGAAAATGAAGGCACTCCGAGAGCTCATCTGACCAAAAGAGGACAAGCCCCTAATCCGTCTTCCTCTTTTTCCACTCCTCCTCCAAACGCCCTCTAATCGCCATGTGGTTTGAATAGCCAAATTACAGCCCAGTTTCCACAAAAGTTGGGACACTGATAAATGTAAATAAAACAGAATGCAGTAACTCTTCAAAGCTTTTGTTTAATTTAAATAGTCCAAAAAAGAAAATGTTGTAGATTTTTTAAAAAACTATCTGCCCATTTTGAATTTAATGAAGCAACATGGCAGAGGTCTTCAGAAATGAAGATGGTAAGGGGTCAAACCTCTATGAACGACTGCACCGGCAAGTTCAAGAAAAATGTATCTCTGTGTTAAATAGCAAAGGATTTCGTCATCTGCGCTAAGTAGTATCATTAAAAGATTCAGAGAGTCCAGGAGAATCTCTGTACGCGTGGGTCAAGGCTGAAAGCCAATGCTGGATGGCCGTGATCTTCAGGCTTTCAGGTGACACTTTGACTGTTCATTGAAACATTGACTGTTCGTCACTTATTCCAAGTGCAAGTTAAAACTCTACCATGCAAAGAAGAAACCAGATATAAACAGATCCAGAAACACCGGCACCTTCTGAGGTCAATTAAGATGGACTGAGGTGAAGTGGAAAAGTGTCCTGTGGTCAAGAATCCAAAGGTAAGATTTATTTTTGGAAGTCGTGGATGTTGCGTCTTCCGGGCTCAAGGGGAGAGAACCCATTCCGGCTTATCAGTACACAGCCAGTGCGTGAAAGCACCGTTGATGCTGAACAGTGTGTGCGGGTTTGGATGTATGCGGTATCCTCAGTTCTCAAAGACTTTTGTGCTGTTAAAAGAAGTGTTGATGATCAAAGTGGTACAGCGTGAACCTGCCCCAACTTTTTGGAAAGTTGATGGTGTCAAATTCAAAATGTGCATATATTTTTCCAAAAAAAAAAAAAAGAATTTTCCAGCATTTGTTGTCTTTGTACTGTATTCAGTTAAATACTGTAGAGAAGCAAGACTTGTCTGTGAAAGGTCCATATTCTCCATATCCCCTTCCCTTTAACCAAAGTCAGTTTATTATGGTTGTGTGGGTCTGTGAATCGAAGACATAAAGGCCTTAAAACCTGAAGTCATATTTAATTGGTAGTAAGTGTAAATAGCAGTCTGTTACAAATTACTAATGTATTCTCTCAAGCTGTAGTAGAATTTCTTATTACTTTATGGAGTAACCTCACTACTCTTAAAATGAATTCTGGTTAGTTCTGTACTAACTGGAAATAACAGCATAACACCAAACTAAGGAGATACCCTACCACAGTAAACAGCATTTGAGGGTATTCCACTATCTATGCCTTTGCTTTGAAAGAGACAGTCTGTTATGCTTGATTAATATTGCACAGCTGATGTTATTCTAAAGCCTCGTTGCAGAATCCAGCTGCTTCGAAATAAAATCTGTATGAGTAAAATCTAATGCTTACAGAGCTGTTCCTGAGTGAGAAACATCAGGCCTGTCTGGCCTCTGAACACGAGACTGGGCCATGTTTCAGCACAGGGATTATTATGTTTATCTGTGATGTTTATATTAGCTTGATTAGATGCGCTGAAAGATTGCTCGTCGAATTTGCAGTGATGGGACGGTGTCTCACACTCCCTCCACACTGAGCACAGTCCAAACTGTGAATTCATTTTATGTGGTTAAAGTGATATAACACAAGTAACCATATACACTGTAATGCTTTGCCCCCCCCCCCCCCAACTCTTTCTTTCAAAGCGCTTTTCCTACCTCTGTGTATCCATAGGAATTAAACTGGCTGCCTCTGTAACTGTGCCTTCAAAGCCCTGTTTGAGCTGGGTTAGTTGTACCTGTGGAGGTGCTGTAATTTGAGTGATTACCAATAAGATTTATCATTCTAATCCAGTATGAATCTGCCATGTTCATAGTTTTGGCAAACCTGCTAAGTAATAATTTGGGAGCAAATTACATCTGAAATGAAGCAGTACAGTTCCTTCATCCTCAAGTTCCTAAAAAGGATTATAATCTGAGGATGAGTTAATTAGAAAGAGGCTGAAATCAAATATCACGGAAAGTTTCTTTTTGGTATTTGTGTGTTTGTTTGGATCCGTTGATTCTAATCTTAACCTGAGTGTTCGGGTTATGATGGTTTGATCGGACCATCTGAGGTAATTTGGGCAACACAAATTTACGCACATACTTTATCCTATATGACTCAGCTAGTCAAATCCTTTACAAATGACATTACTGGATCTGGTAAAACTAATCCAGACATTTCCAGATCTGATGAAACTAATCCATCTTCAATAGGGATGTAGGTTGACGTATGTGAATGAGCTTTGTTCTGATTGGCTGCCCTGTGTTGTGCCTCATTCAAAAAGCAGCGTGAACTAAATCACTCCTTTTTAACCTTTGTGAATCAGTCATCCTTTATTGTTGCTTGGACATGCATGGATAGTGACCCTCCTTTTCAATGGGTGGGGCTAAACTGCTGTAGGCTGAACAGACATGTATGTATGGGCCAAGGAGGGAACAGTACTTTCAGAAATCGTAGCAGTTTTGACATACCACATCCAACTCTTTTAACTCAAAGCAATGCAAATAGGAATTTTCCATCATTGCTCCTTTTAAGGTAATGAATTTGTTGTTCTTGGGTCATCTAACTCAAAAAGACTTCAAGAATGGAAAAGGGGGAAAGATAAGTCAGTCCAGATCAGGTTTCAGGGCCTTGAGAGTAACTACAGGTCAAGTTTAATGGATGAACTGTGAATTTCTATCCCAGTGTACCTGACCTGAGACACTTTTTTCCCCCTGTTGTGTGAAAGCAGTCATGATGAGGGACAGAAGAGAAGGGAAGCTGGTTTCATATCGACCTTCAGGGTCAGTTTTCCTCTAATTCTCTCTTGACTACATCTGCGGCAACATCTCCAAAACAATCTCTTCTCAAGAAAGGAGAGGAAAAAACATGTGAATTGTGGCGTGTTTTGACCTAATCATGAGTCTGATGCGGTTAGAGTTGACGAAATTTTGGCTTACTGTTATGAAAACGGTCACATACCACAAAGAAGTGTCGGCTTATTAAAAACAAACACGTTTCGGGGAAGAAATGAAATGGGAATGAAAGAACGGCCAGAAGAAACACTTCTCGTGTTTTTCAAGTTGTTGGTGACGTTCAGAGGTTATGCATGGTGAAAAAAGAGCCTCCTTTTGTCAAGTATAAAGGCTACCTGTCATAATGTTGAAAATATCTTCTTGGAAAATGAACACGCATTGAAATTGATTTGTGGAAACTACCAGTCTGTTGTCCTAAAGAGGTACTTCGGGGATACAAAGAAAGGTTATCTGCCCTGAGGTTTGATCTCCAGTTTTGAGGTACGAGGCATACTGGATGTTAAATGTTTCCTAGCTTCTCAGTGTTACTACACAAAGTCATCATCCTGAATACGTCCAAAGTTTCTTACCTTGAGTTTACAGATTACAGGTTGCTTCAATGTTTCAATGAAAACATTCATTCCTAGAGCAGAATTTCTTTTCTCTCTTTTTAGTTTCTGGCTGTAAATAAAATCTAAAACAAATTATATCTACAGAATGGACCTAAAATAATGACTGACGATTCAGTAATTAACAAGTTTTTTAATGTATTATCTTGAAATAATGCCTTATGCTTTCAAGATTTTGATGTAGGCTCGAGAGATGCTTGTTATTTGGCCATGCGTTTGCATAGACTGCTGCATCATATGCGTAACTGTTCACATGCCTAAGTGCTACATGTGTTACTGGAACCTCCCACTAGAGGGCAGAGCAGAGAACACTGACCATAAAGAGCTTCCAAAATTGTATAATGTTGTATCCATGTCGAGCTGTATAATAATACTGGTCTCTCGTCAGCGGTTCTGTCAGCATATTCGTCGCTGTGCAGCAGTGTGGACACATCATACAGATGCGGGTAATTGCGGACTTGGTCACAGGGCCTTTCTTCGAAACCTTCTGCTGTTTTGGTGCCGCTGAGTGCCTGCACTTTCCCCTAGTGTTTTCGTGTGTACTGCACCTCGTATGCTGTATTGTACGTGTAGCATTAATTTCTCAGGATGTGCACAGCTGAAACAGATACACGAGGCAGCCGTCACGTGTATTCAGATGTGTAGTTAAAAGCAAGTACGTCTCAAACCTAGAATCTCTAAATGATTTTTCTTAAATTGTTGACTTACTGTGTTGGAAGAACCTCTGTTTAATGACATTTATGTTAAAATAAATGTGTATTTTCTTTTATTGTTTTATTGTTTCAACGTATGAGCATTGACTTGACAGAGCAATTTATTTTTAAGATTTAGACTTGTCAAAGAAATAACGTTCTCAAAATTTTGAAATCAAATTGTTGAAATCTTGAAATAATGAGTAAATGATTTACTGTTTTAGCATACTATGTCAGAATTTCCAAAATTTTGAAATGATTGTGACAGTTAAATTTTGACATGCTATTATTGTGACCATATAAGATTTCTCCTTCGGCCCAATGGGCTTTGGGATGGGCTCCCGCCAAAGCCTAACCCCGCCCCCGAGGCCCGGGAGCATAAGTGATGTAGATGATGAGAGAGTCGTGGTTTGGCATGTTTTAAGAAACTGTTCCATTAAGACTATTCCCAGTGGCAAAGAGCTTCATTAGACCCCAAACTTCTGAACAGGGGTGTATTGTTGGAAGTTTAAAATGAACTGCGAGGACATATGAATCATTTCTAAACCACAGTATAAATTTAGACTTCCTGTTCTAATTAGATGTAATTATAATGTATTTAATGTGAAAAACAAATGTGCATTATGACTATGTAATAAATCCTTCGTAGACTTCGTTCCCCTTCCTGGGCTGCAGGCCCCTCTCCTCCACCCCTCTGAAAAGGTCGCGCCCTCCGCTTTCTCCCTAAAATGGCTGAAACTGCTGGTTCCTGACCCCTGTGCCTCCGTCGGCTCTTGCATGGGGCTTAGCTCTGTCCCTCTCGCTGCCTGAGAGACATCAGTTATCCATGTCCAGAGGCTTTACTCCGTTTGATCCACGCTTAGGTAAATACGGGCATTTTGTTCACTGCTACTTAAATCTGTTCTACTGCGCTGATAAGGCCTGGGTCAGCAAGTCAGCCTGAAGCGGCGTGGAGTCTCGGAAATAAATAATAACCCCGAGCGCACACGTTCTAAAACATTTATGAATTCCTCACTGACTCACTTCCCAAAATCAACCAGTGGAAAAACAAGTTAAGTTGTTAAGTTGCATCTGTGTTTGGGGTAAGGACAGACCTGCACGTTTCACCAGTGCTCGTTTCACGATAATAACTCGCTTTTGAAAGCCAGTATGTCTATCTCCTTTCGAGAAATGCAACACATGCTCTCCAGAGTTATTTCTGGAAATAATACGCCAGCACAGACAGGCCTCAAATTAATAGTATATTATCAAATACTCAATCATAGCTCGGTCATTTCCGAAATTGGCGTGGATTCCAGGCTATTGGTTATGAAAATAAGCGTGAGGTGTGTTAATGTTACACAGTAGATGGGACTACACTCAGGATGCCTGGGGCTGTTGGGGCATTGGCATGTAACCACAACACACACCCCTGTCACCCCCAAAACAACTCCCATAACCCCCTAGACACACACACGCGCGCACACACACCAGTTACCATAATTGCCACCAGCTGAGAGTCTGCTGCTTTTGCAGAAGGCTGAGAAGGCACATGTACCTCCTCCAGACATACATGCTAATGCATATCTCTAATGTGATGTGTGTGTGTGTGTATGGCTCCTATTTCTGCCAGTGTTTCAGTGTTTAAGTCATTATGTGCTTGGTATCAGCACATTTATAATATCTACATATGGGCCTGTTAGTTGTATTATTCAGATGTCAGTTCTAGTGAGGCTGGAGGAGTAACAATTAGCAAACGTGTGTGTGTGTGTGTGTGTTTTGCTATGGTGAAGGTGCCCTGTGGTTTATCATGCTAGGTAAACCACCAGAGTGGAAAGATAAATAGAGTCTAAAGCTAGCTGTCCCCTCTTTCTCTCCCTCGCTCAGGGCCTGAAGGTCGAGAACAAGAAGCTCATCAAACATTTGAAAACATTCCCTACAGTCCAATAGCCTGCAGTTTAGACTGAATGTCTTGTAGGGGTTGTACACTGTAATATTCCTCCAAAGTCTAGAAATGATTCTTCCCCCCGTTTATAAGAGGCAACAGTGCAAATTCAGGTGCTTAAGTTTCAGCTTGTGAGTCCCACACATGCTGCATCAGCTACAGGGATATGAACTCCCCCTCCCAGCATTTGGATGTAGGGCAGTGTTCTCTGGAATGATGGAACTCCATCCAGTTCCTTTGCAATCAGTTGGAATGATCCAGAACTAATCAGCCATCGTTACTAATAACTTTTGGCACTTTTGGCCGAATGCAATCCATTCCTCACTGCAATGTTCTGTCATTTAGTGTAAAGCCTTCACACAAGAGTAGAAGCTTTTACTGCAGAACAGGGGGACAAACCGACTATTAATACCCTTCATTTCTGAAGAGAGACTGTATGAGCAGATGTCCACAAACTTTTGGACATTATTCTTATTTCCGTGCACGAGTCCCTGTTATATTGAAGACTGCAGTGGTATAAGCAGAGATTGTCTGAGGAGAGAAGCTCTGCTTGGCCTCTTGTAGGGGAGCTCCACCCCTTTCTTCCAATTGCATAATTAATTGATAAGGAACTTTAAAAAAAGAAAATATAAGATTATAGCATTTAAGAGTGGCTAGTACATGCTATAAATAGAGCGTTTTGCATCTGACTACTTTTAAATGGCTTTGTTTGCATCTTTCCTTTAACTAATTATGAGGGAGACATGAGCTTTCTATAAATAAATAAATACATACATACATACATTCATTCGTACATACATTCATTCATTCATTCATACATACATACATACATACATACATACATACATACATACATACATACATACATACATACATACACAAATGGAAAATCTGCTCATTTCACGTTATTGGTCGTTGTTCAAGATACTAGGCACATAGCCAGCGTTAGGCATCTGTATTCATCTACATACACACACATACATACTGTCTAGCATCCCGCTGGGAGGCAGGAGAGACTTTTATCTTGTACGTTAGTCGGTGTGGTTCAATCTAAGATGTTTCCCTGTGTTGCATATGCTACTCTGTGCTGGGTAGTTGAGTATTTACTATGTATGGAAAACGTGTTGCCAAAAGTGACCTGCCTGCCTCCCGGGTGTTTGTCGTGCTGACCGGTGGTTCTCCCCTGCTGCTGTGTCCTGTAATAGAGCATTCCTTAAAGCACTATGCTTGCTGTGTCCTACTCGGCACTGATATTACAATATTAACAATGCTGGTTTGCTGAGCATGGTGGCAGTGGTTGATGCTTGTATGAAGTTGTTTGTGGTGTGGTGGTCCTGAGGTGTGTGAGGTGACTCTAGTTAAAAAAAAAAAAGAAAAAGGTTTTGACTGTAGTTGTAGTAAAGACCAAAGGGTGGAAGTAGTTTCATTCTTCAGAATTGGACAAGTCTTCTACTGGAGTTTCCCTAATGTTCACACACACAGAGCGGAAAGCCAACAGTCAGTCTTCCTGGAACCCTTCATTTAAAGCAGTGGTGGTTTCCAACATTTTGGTGTTTTCCTGGTGTAATAAACTCGCTTCAGCTGAGGAAGGACTTGATTAATCAGCCGATTAGTGGTTTTAGTGGTAGAAAAAGGAAACCGCACCAAAATATCCAGGACCAGTGATTGTACTGAGTGTAGATTCTAGCCTGGATCAACAGGGGTTGTGTTGCAGCCACAGTTTTTGCACCTTAAGTAACTTTATAGCTACAAGTGAGTCCATGCTTCTAAACTATAATGCACAAGACTTTCTTAATTTTGAGCCTTTAGCTTTTGCCTCACTAATAAAGTCCTAAATGTGTAAACAGCAGAGAGGAGTAGATGCTGGATGCTGGAGCTTCGAGCAGTTAGTGGGGCACAAATGAGGTTTATGATTTGGACCCTGCAGGTGTGTTTATGTGTGTATGTATTTAACTCTTTGTCTCTTTGTGCAGACACCTTTGGATATTGTGGGGACAATTGTGAAGGTTGACTGGACGTTTGCGGATATTGTGGAGACGCTTTTGGACAATGCAGTAACATCTGTGGCTGTAGTGAGGACAATTACGGACATTGTCAGGACAATTGTGGATGTAGGGTGGATGTCTGTGGACGTTGTGAGGACACTTGTAGGAGAAATTTGGCTGCTATCCATAAGACCTTTATACATCAAGCTAAAGTTAGGTGGAGCACAGCAGCACCTACACACAGCCACAGACACTAATACACACTAGTAAGTGTGTATTAAAGTTGTAAGTCTTGAGGAAAAGTTTAGGCATGCTTTTCCAACCATACAACTCCACATTCCAGCCAACCTGCACAAGCCAGACAGCACAGGACGCTGAAAGCTCCAGCAGATGCGCCACTTCTAAAAATAGTTTGAGAATGCTCTCTGTGTCAGATTATTGACAAAACTATTAGGACTGGGTACGGTTATTATTAGTATTGATCATTGAGAGTGTGTTTGAACTGGCACTGCCCATCAAAGGTTTAGGGACACACAGCTTTTCAAAATGCTTTCAGTATCAGGTATTCTTTGTCAGTTAGCAATATTGACACCTTAACACCTGAGCAGGTCAATCCTGTAGGGTAATGGTCTCAGATTAACCATTCCAATAATATCACACGTAAAAATGATATAACCCTGTTAGTGACATTACAAGCTGGCGAATAAAACCAAATACCTCTAATTTTATCCCCATATTGTGACGGCAGGGCTCAATCCTTTCAGATGGTTAAACCACAAAACAGTTTCAGTGTGTGCTTTAAATAATAGGTTGGAAAACTGCCAGATCATTATTGACCTGAACCTCTCAAAGCTAATATACATTGTCACAGATCATCAGTCATTTATTTCCAGTCCAAACAGCCCTTTCTGCAAGTGAAAAAATGTATTTAACAGACTATTTAAAAGAACACAACAGTTATGTATGTCATCACATATTTCAGTTTTTAGTGTGTCCACACTTTATAAGTTTCCATACTTTTCAGGAGACTCACTTTCAGTTGCTCAAAGAAATCTGCACACACACCTCCAGCGACTAGTCTTAGAAGTTGGTTTAGCATTCTCTGCTTCTTCTCACCCAAATACCCCCAAACACATTTGGTGATGTTGAGGTCTGGACAGATGGGTTGGGTGGTCAGTCCACTGTTCTGAGAACACCAGCAGCATCTTTGTTTAATTTGTCTGTCTGCTTTTCTCAGTTTAGGAGCTTCTTGAACAGCTACACATCCTTTCAGACCCATAGTGCTGGGGTGAACGATGGACAGAAACACCTGTAGATGTTTTCAGATTTGAAGCAAGAGTGGAGCTTGATGTTCTCCTTTCTCTCAAAGATGAAAGTTTTAAGTGCTGTTTATCTGATGGGAACAGTTTTGGTGGTCTGCCAGGTCTTGTAGGTGTTTTTTAGGGGTCCCGTTTCTCTGTAGTGTTGAATCAGGTTTGACCTCCAGTTTGGGAAGCCCTTGGATCAGTCTAAGATCTGTCTGACACCTGAGATCTATTGATGACCTTTGGTCCAGCTGTGCCAGTTTCTGACTACAGTGCTTGGTCTAATCTCACTCTGCTAGAGCTGGAAAGCCGTGTTTTGGCAGCGCTTTAGACAGACTACAAAAAGCTTTTCAGCCAGTGACACACATCACCATAAAACTCCTCATTAACTCCCTACGCTCTCTGATACAGATTTAATCACAGCTGTAAAAGAGCTGTATTAACCAAGCACGCTCTACTCTAAACATGCTCCCTCCAATAGTCGCCTTTCTTCCCCCTCTCCCTGCCTAATGTTTACACATTACTTACAGTGTGGCGTGTGCCTGTTAGTCTAATTTAATCTAATTTAGATCTAATCTAACTTCACAGACTTGCTGTACTGTACTAAGTGCTCTAACTGTTCTGTGCTAGCAGTTCTGTATTACCAGTACTCTGTTAATACTTTCAGTGTTGTTGGATGTCAGCGTAGTTTTAGTCATGAATAAAATTAGTTTCCCAAAAATGAGTCACAACAGAGTCCAGTACTACAGTCCAGGCAGATAAACATTTCCCTGAGTTTTCATAAGGCTTACACTCCTTACAAATAACATATTTACAGTAATACTGTGAGAGACTGTAATATATCTGCATTGCTGAATGGCGCCCCTATAAACACTCTACATTAATTACACCTTACATTATAACGTTCCAGTAGTGCTGGTTTATAGTAATCCATATTACTTGTATATCGTCCTGTTGCAGCGCTGTTTCCGGCTAGAAGCAGTATAAGCAGTAAGCCCAGAGGTCAATTAATTACCGAATCAACTACTGAATCTATTCTTACATACAAAGCAAGGTAAGTGGAGTTGGTGAGGGGTATAAGCTCACAGGACAAAAAAATTATCGTGTTTAAGGTGGTTGGCTGAAAGAAGTGATTGCATTATGGCGAGCCAAAGGCCATAGTGTGAAGGAAGTAGCTGAATCTGCAGGTGTATGGAAGCGTATGGTCGTATGGATCTACCAGCAGTAGATTCTAAATTCCAGTCTACAGGAAATTCTCCTCATAATTGTACCAGGGAAGGAATCCACCAAATCTGGCCCGACTGTGCAAGTTTTTAAATGCAAGAATGGCTGAACCTTAATATGACCTACATCCAGAATCTTGTCCAATCCAAGTTTATGTATGGGTGTGTGCGTGTGTATGTGTGTATGTATGTATGTTTATGTATGTATGTATGTGTGTGTGTATGTGTGTGTATATATATATATATATATATATATATATATATATATATATATATATATATTGCCTATTAAATGGCATTTTTTGATATCTAAATAGTATTAATTAGGTAGATTCAATTATGGCATAAATCAGCAAACAGTCATAGTTCTCACATCATCTCTAGAGGTGCCGGGACATGTTCCCCGATCACCCCATGCGTCAGTGAACCCCAGGTAGGATGCCCCCAAATGTTCAGAATATGGCTCTGTCCTGCAGCATACTTCAGTAACTGTCTGAATGTGCTGCAAGATTCCTGTAGGCTTCCTTCTGTAGTAGAATTTTACTGCTGATCTATTCCATAAGGCATCATTATAGTCTAGACTATAGCCTACATAGTTTGTGTACAGTGGAAACAAATGAAATCAGCCTGTCACTGTTTTCTATCATTTCAGTTCCCTCTTGATTTGAATTAGAAGCTAGTGTCATTCTGATTCCCAGGGAAGTGTTAATTCAGTTTATAGACCTCCTAATGACGCAACGGTTCACAGATTTTTACAGAGCTGGGTGTGAGAGTATGCCTGCCCAGTACTGCATAAAAACCTGTCTGTGTGAAAGTATATCTCTAACACCTTTTAACACCACCTAGGTTGTCCGGCCGGTGTTCTGACCGTCGCGAGAGAGAAGTTTGCGCGTTTTGCGGGCAGGTCGGCTGGCGTTTGATGAACACTGAATCAAAACCGCAGATTTACGAGCCCAGAAAATCCTCTTTGCCCAACAGTGCAAGGTGGAGCAGTCCCCGACCCCACCAAAGAAACCATTAATCGGATCATTAACCCTTACACCCTACGCACAGTCTGAGCTGAAATGCTCCCCCCACACGCCACAAACACACCTCAAACTCCAAGCTGACCTGGGAGGAGAGAAACTGAAATCTTCACAGCAGTGCTAAAAATATATGGTCACAAGTTATTTGAATTCTACAAACACTTCATAACACATGCATAAGCATCACGTTATGCTGTATATTTATACAGGACCGGAGTGTGTGGGAGCAGCTTATGCTGTTATTTAAGAGATATCTTATGAAGTGCTGTGTTTACATGAGGAGAATTATTTAACCTTTTCTCTGACCAGGATCTGCTGATGAGTCCAAACTTGTATTATCTATAGACTCAGCCTTGTAATAACACATGAATAAGCATTGAATAACATATTTATACTTTTCTCATGCTGCTTTTGAGAAGAATGAAGGAACACACAGTTATAATATATACATATTGATTCAAACGTGTCAGAGACTGGACACAGGTTAGATTCTCTTGTTTCAGCTCTGCTAGAGAAAAGCTAAAGTGGCTGATGAGGAAGAGGAGCAAAGTCCACAGATAAAGAGCACTCACCTCTCGTCTGAATGGTCCAGCTCAGTGTGTGTGTGTATTCCAGAAGCAGTCAGGACAGGAGGTCTGGAGTGAGTGTGGGTGAGGATAGTGCAGATAAAGCAGCTCTGATGCCCATGGACGGAGATGTGTGAAGATGCGTCTCCAGACTGAAGCCTTCGCTCCTCTGACTCTGCAGTGTCCAGAAGTTAGCTGAGGTAATTTTCTGTATTCTTCTGTGTGGGAAGCTGGTCGGTCGGTCTGTCTGTCTGTCTGTCTGAGTCACTCTTCTTCTTCTTCTTCTTCTTCTTCTTCTTCTTCTTCTGTCTGGATGTGAATGTGTGTCTGCCTGCTGTGTTTGAACTCTTGTTTCTGGCTCTTCTCCGTCCACCCGCATGTGGATCTTATCAAACCGCAGGATTTCTATTGGCTCCGATCACCAAACAAAATCAAGCCAACTCTCTCTCTCTCTCTCTCTCTCTCTCTCTCTCTCTCTCTCTCTCTCTCTCTCT
>CM067491.1:4358009-4384037 GCA_034552555.1 Semaprochilodus insignis | reverse complement strand
TCTCTCTCTCTCTCTCTCTCTCTCTCTCTCTCTCTCTCTCACTCTCACACACTCTCTCTCTTTCATTCTTTCTCTCTCTCGCTCTCTCTCACTCTGACACACTCTCTCTTTCATTCTCTCTCTCTCTCTCTCTCTCTCTCTCTCGCTCTCTCTCACTCACTGTGACACACCCACTTTCTGACTCCTTCATTTTTTTGCATTCCTGTTCTCTCTTGCTCTGCACACACGCATACATTCTGCTCATCAGTGCATCACTCACACGTCGAACCAGAGCTGGGAAATACTTAGCAATGCGTAACAGTTTTAACGCTCCTGGTCAAATGCCATGTCCTGTTGAGTTTCTAAGTGCACATCTTCCTCAAAGGGCACCGTAAATATACTATATGTTTCTTTTATTTCAACATATTGGAAAAACAGGCCTGTTTCATATTTACACCCACCGGCTACTTCATTAGTATACCTCCTTGTATCTACACTCAACAGCTCACTGTCACTGCCGACTGAGAATAGTCCACCAACCAAAACTATCCAGCCAACAACGTCCTGTGGGCAGCGTCCTGTGATGGACAAGACTAATTGAGGACTAGGGGATGACCAACACAAATTGTGCAGCAGCAGATCATCTCTGACTTTTCTTACCTTGCTGGTCCACCTTGTAGTCTAATACACTGGACAGTGAGTGGACACAGTGTTTAAACACTCCAGCAGCACTGCTGTGTCTGATCCACTCACACCAGCACAACACACACTAACACACCACCACCACGTCAGTGTCACTGCAGGGCTGAGAATGATCCACCACCCACAAAATACCTGCTTTGTGGGGGGTCCTGGTCATAGATCAGTATGCAGAGAATCAGATGGACTACAGTCTGTAATTGTAGAACTACAGAGTGCTCCTATGTGGCAAGTAGATATAAGAAGGTGTATCTAATGAAGTGGCCGGTGAAGTGTATATATGAAGTGTACATACCCAAAATGCTAAACATACAGGAGAAGGAGAAAAACACTTTGCTTTTAATGTAAGTCAGTGGAACCAAGTTTTTTTCCCCAAGTAATATTGTGTCATTTCTTTTAGTCCATATTCATTATGAACAACAGACATATACATATATATTTAGTGTATCAAGTTCCGCTGGCTCTGGACACCAAGACTTTATTTCAGGCTTTTTTTCCATTTTAAAGCTTCAACTCTATATGCCCCTTTTCTCAAGGAGAGTTAAAGTAGTGTATCTTTACGGTCATTTTAGGAAGCACATGGGACCTTAAAGACTGGTTTGTACCTTTGAGTGTACATTTACGTTGTATGTACCTTGGGGGTACAACAGGCACCCCTTTATCCCATTTCTGATGAGCCTTTTCATGTAAGCCTTCACAGTATTTGGAATCTCAAAGGCCAGGAGACTTTCCTCTTTTACTCTTACCTGTCAGTAAATATCAGTCCGGTTATGTTTGGCTCCAAACCTCCACTTTTAATTGACATTTTGACACAGAAGGCCATACTTTCATTGAAGTACAGTTTATCTGTACTTGTTCCTGCCCTGCACAGAACCATTGTTCAGAGCTTCCCACTGTGCAATTCCTCTTAAATGAACACAGTGTAGACAAGAACAGGACTACCATTTTATTTGGATAGCAGCGTCATGATAATCTACAGATGTTCAAATTATTAACAAACTATCTGGTGAAACTCAACAGCGTTTAGAACCAACAATCAATGTACAATTTAAGCTAATATTGAATTCTATATGCATATTTACTTATACAATGTGTATAATTTATTTGGGGTTTAATTTTATTTGGGTTTAAAAAATAAACTTTATACTGTAGATGTAATAATCCAGATGAAAGCACCATTACAAAGAACCCAAAGACATTTTTTAATCTGATGCATATATGCTGTTGTTTTCTAACACATACCTGTGTGTTGGAAGATGTTTCTGGGTTGTGAGATGGATCACTGTGCTCATTCTGGTCTTTCAGCCTCTTCTCTGGTTCCATCTGCTGGACCGTTAGGAGAACTGAATGGTTTGGTTTTACAACTTTATAACAATTGATCAGTCTTACATCATAATTACAATTACAAGTAGTAGTTATTGATTCATAAACATCTGGATGTCTATTTTTGCCTGGCAATTATTTTTGAGTATAGAGAATTCCTGTTGCGATTGTTTATTTGTTGGTGGGACACAAATATCTTACAGCTCACCAATATATTAGAGTCCATGTGTTGCGTTGCTCATGTTTGTTCTGATAAATTTGCCGCATGAACCTAAGACATTCTTTGGCTTGTATTTATAGGGAGGTTTATTTAGGTATTCTACTGCTGCAGAGGAGTAGTTGGTAACAAGCCCATGTTTGCATAGAACTCTTCCCGGGGGCTTTCTGGACAGCAAGGTTCTGTCCTTGCAGGAGCAAGTTACTCTGTCTAGCTGCTATGTCAATTTGGGAATACCACCATGGAGCCAAGTCTCAGTCAGAATTAGAATACTGTTCATTTATGTCTGAGCCTAAGCAAGTCTGTTTTACTTCCCAGCAGTGTGAGGAGCAGCAGGGGTGTTTAGGGTTTTCAAATAATTCTGTATACTATGTGTAATTTGTAAGATTTATCATTTAAAATATTCCAAAATGAACTCAAACTGTCAACAGAAGGTGAAGAAATAACAGTTTTGGTAGTCTATCAAAGATGTCGATGTATCGTGTTGCAGAGATATTTAGTGTTAGTAAGTTAGCAGTCCTGGCCTGTCCTGTATTCTGATGCCACTTTGTACCTCAAGAGATGATAGTGAGTCATTGTAGTGTCAAATCTGACATCAGTCCAACATGGGAGGATGAAGAATTAGCTGCCCTGACGGCGTATTCTAACCTCTAACTTGTCAATCATGTTGAAGGTTCTGCTTGTGGTTGGATCATTTAAGAGCAGGTGGCCAATGAAAGGAAGAGTAAACTCAATGATGGCTGAAGCTCTTGGCAAGTGACCGCTGCCGGAGCCTGCTCCTGGCAAGAATCCATGTTTGACAGCAAACAACAGATGTGATATAAATAGAAGCAAAACAAGAAATAACATTGGTACAGCGCTCCACCATTGGAGACGCTCTTGGTGGGTAAAGGGATGAAGTTACTTCTTTAGCTAACACTGAGGAGCAGACTGTGCATTCCCTTGTTTCTTATGATAGGGGTGGAAACCACAACTTTCTAGTGATATGTTGCCCCCTTGTTTGGAGCATGAAATTGACAGGTTGTGTCATCTCACACATTACCTCTTTGGGACCGCAGAAGATACCTCCCTCTGGTATTGCCTTTTCGTCCTCTCTACTTGCCTTCTCTTTTCTTCTTTCTTTTCCCTGTTGTGTCTTCCCTACACTGTCTAATTCCATCTCCATCACCACCATAGCCAAGGCAGACTAGACTAGGGCTGAACCCGCAAACTCACATTAATGACGCAATAGCACAAGCTCCTTCTTGGTCAAGCGCATGGTATGTTGTGATCAAGAACAGCCACTCAATCATTTCTTCCTCAAGTGATCCTGGTTTAAAGTGGCTCCTTGACACGAATCCCTTGTAAAACCCCAGGAGGTCATAAGACAGTGGTTTGTTTTTTGGTTTGGCTCCTAGTGTGGCTTCATGTGGACATGATTTTATGTGTCAACACTAAAAAAAAAAGATCAATAATGGGTAAAAACAGGACTGGATCCCTAAACTATTTAGAGAAATGTGTGTCCAGTTTGTGGTTTCATCTGTCATGTCATCAGTATTGCGCAATCAGTCCATTTGTACAGTAACGCTCAGTCTAGCTTGGAGTTTGGTCTGATGGGACTTGACTGTTCATGTCAGGGTTGGGCATCACTTCTCAGACATTTCCCAGACCAACAGATTTTGGTATGGCCTCCTTTTGACTGTACTTTATTCTCTCTACTTTCTGTCTGCCTAGAAAACTGAAATTGGAATCACTCATTGACACTGGTGTACACAAAGACACCAATGGGTTTGGGTCAGGTTTGGACTAGATGTTATTGGGCTACAGACTATGACCTTTAATGGTGTGTTTCTTGTGCAGTAATGGACAGGAAGCAGTGGGGCGTGTGTACCTTAGTTAAAAACAACAGTGGTTTAAGGTTTTTGTGTGTAATTAGACCCACGGAGCCCACACACAGGTTAAAGTGCCCCTGATGTTAATATTGGCTTAATTAAACAGCCAAGAAAATATAACTATATTTGATCTATCTTTACAGTGTGACTCCACACCCACACAAAATCTTGAAACACTGAAGCAAGTTTTATGTCGTTTCTAGTCTAGTTTCTGTTAGCCACAACTACAATATCTTAATAGGCTGAATTGAATTTAGGTCAGCATGCTGTAAAACATGCCCAACAATGGTGCATGTTTTTGGGGTAGATCAGGGAAAGGGCAGATGACGTAAGGTTCAGAGATATTTTTTGTTGTTGTTTGTTTTTTTGAGGCATCTGGATAATTTCAGGATTTCACAAATGTTAGACAAAAAGGTTTTCAGTAAACATTTGCAGGCTACAGACATAACAGTGGCGACCTCTTGGCAGTCCAATAGCACAACAGAAATATGTACTGAATATGTTTTTGATTTGGATAATATAGAGCCTGGAACACCATTGAACACTGTCTTTAACTGCTGTTCGGGTCAAATGGGACAGTGTTTTCTTTTGGCTACACAGCAAAATCCTAAGAAGAACAACAGAGTAATTATATGGTAACACTTTACAGTAAGGGCACATCTATCAACAGGACATTAATAGGCATTGGTAAATAGATAACTAACGATAGAAATAAGGACTCTCATTTAAGTAGCTTATAAAGTGATGTCTTACCATTCAATAATCATAGTAATGACAACTGTGTGACTCAACAATGGGGACAGTTAGAAGTAAGCACTAATGGACAATTTACTGAGGTCTGTGTTCATTTCAAATACAATTTGTACCTTGAAACACTTACTAAACACATAAGAGAACAGAGTTTATAGTTATAAATATATTAAATTAATATTATTATGCCCTTCTTGCAGGTGCATGGCTACATACTCAGAAATCGAATGAGGTCTGTAAATGTCATAACATTTTGAAGAAGACTGTAGATAAAAAAAAAACTGTTTTTCTTTAAAGGAGCAGTTTATAAGACGACGCACGCTCCAAACAGTAGGGGGGTGACACATCACCAGGAAGTTGTGGTGTTCACCCCTATTCTAGGAAACAAGGAAATGCACAGTCCCTCATCTTTAATGTTATTTACATTTGCATTAACAGTCATTGACTTACCAGTCTAGAAAAATTTCAGCATCAGACTTCATCCCTTACTCACCAGCAGTGTCTCCAGCACCAATGTTAACCCTCATTTTGCTTCTATTAATATCACTTCTTTTGTTTACCACCAAATGTGGTTTGTTGGCAGGAGCATGTGCTACGATGGTTGTTTGGCAAGAGCTTCAGCCATCATTGTGTTCACTGATTGCTTCATTGGCTACTTGTCTTTAAATGATCTAACCAGGAACAGAACCTTCCACATTATTGGTAAGAGGTTTGAATAAGTTGTCAGGACAGCAGTGCTACTTCATCATCTCGACGCTGTCGTGACTCACTGTCGCCTCTTTAGGTTTTAAGTAGTATTACAAGACAGGACAGGTTGGGGCTAGCGGGTTAGCATGCAGAGATATCTACTGAAGTTAGCAACAGGATACTAGAGGTTTTGACTAATTCTGTTGATAATTTTAGTTCATATTGTTAAAATCTTACAAATTTTAAATAGTATGAATATGGTGAATTATGCTTAATATGACTGAAAACATGAAATAACAATAACTGTCAATTTAAATGTACCATACTAGACTTGAAAGGGTTGCTGAAGAAAGAATGGGATACCTTATAAAGCCATTGCGGTCCTTTACATATCATGACAAATAACATTTAAGTGTCACTTATATGCTGGAAGGCTCCTTCAAGCATTTTGGCAGTGACCACCACGAGACATGTTTGCTTCTCTTCCCTTCGGATCTCTTTATTGGGATTTGGAATGTATTTACAAAGTCACAGAGTTGATACTGGAAATGCAACAGCAGAGACTGGAGTGGGCTTCAAATGGTGCTTGGGGCCCCTACACACAGTCTTCTTTGGACCTCAGTACTCAGACAAAAACAAACAAACAAACAAAAACAGAACAACACTGTGGATTAAAATAAGTAGTGGGCGAGTGAATATAAGGGTGCATGTTTGTTGAGTCTGTTTATTTCATTTCGATTATGTACTAACAACTCACAGAAACTTCAGTTTGTGCTGAGGATAAAACAGACGTCTTGCATTAAGAGCCTTTCCTGGTTTTAACTTCAGTTTCCTTTAAACTGACACTGACAGCAACTACACATATTCTTCCTGCCACAGTCCGAGCAGCAGGGTGCTTTGGATTTGCATGCATTATCCCACCAATCCCCAATCCTGTTTCCCCACTTAAAAAGTCCCTGTCCTTCCACGCATTAGCCGTTAACATACTCCAGTCATAACAGAGATTTACACAGCCTTTAAAGAGCCAGTCCACATTTCCTTTTGTTCTGCTCCAGCTCCCAGCACACCTGAACCAGGCAGCCAGACCCTTTTTACATACCGCTATCTGCACATAGAGTAAGGCTGAAATTACCAGCCAGTGATGGCTGGTTATAGTATTAGACAGGACTGATAAAACTAATAACACCTATCAATAGCTCACATGCTGTAGCGTCACATTTGAGAACCCCTTCAAGTTGCGGCTATGAAATCAGCTGTCTAAACAGTTACCGGTTGTGCTTAAAGGTTTAAATCTCAATGTGTATCATCATCATTACTTAATGGCTATAGCAAGTTAGCAGAACATTCACACTACTTATGTAGGTGTCGAGTAGCCTTATGAACTCTGCCCTACAGTAAAGAGTTATCAGTATATATAGACCAGCCACTTCAGTAAGTATACCTCCTGTATCTCCACTCATTGTTCATTTGATTAGCAACACTTGCCATATAGCTGCACTTTGTAGTTCTACAGTTACAGACTGCAGGCCATCCCTTGCTCTGCATACTCTTCAATTGTCCGGACCACCACAGAGCAGGTATTATTTGGGTGATGGGTCATTCTCGCTGGGAATGATCCACACCCAAATAACACCTGCTCTGTGGTGGGCCTGTGACGATCCTGATAAATGAAGAGCAGGGTCAAAGGGGATTAATAAAGTATACAGAGAATCAGATGGACTACAGTCTGTAATTGTAGAACTACAAAGTGCTCCTGTATGAATAGTGGAGCTGATGAAATGTACGAGTGCAGATGTACCAGTAAGTGGCCAGTTGGTGTCTCTTATCTGCATGTCTGTTACAAGCAGTTATATCTTAAAATCTCTTTGTACAGTTAAATTACACATTGCCATGTAACAGCAAACTTTACAGTATCTGAGTATCACGTGTATCTATTTGCATTGTTCAGTCATATGTGCCAGATTCGAGACCGGGACCTTTCTGTCTACTGATTACACGGCTTAAAAAATAGCCCCACTCGACATACATCACACACAGCATATGGTTGGTATAGTGTTGGTATAGGGCAACACTCGTGCCCTGCATGCTGTAGACTAGGGTTTGATTCCCCACCTGGAAAAGCACCATATGCTATACCAATAAGAGTCCTTGGACAAGATACCTAACACTACCTTCACCTAACTGTGCAAATGTAAACTGTAGGTTGTTCTGTTTAAGAGCGTCTGCCAGATCCTGTGAATGTAACACATTTGACCTGGAATTACACTAGGCTGGGCAAATCTGTGTCTTACTGTAGACGTAATTCAGCCCCATCTAAGCCAATTATTATTTTTTCCTGTGACCTTCTATTAATGCGTTTGTTCTTCAGTCCACAGATGTCCAAAGTAATCAGCCTTTAGTCATTTGTTAACAGCAAAGTATAACAATGTGAATGCCATAAAGTAAACCTTATTTTCTTTTTTCTCGGAAAAGGAAAATACTAGCCCACGTATAGCAGCTGCCACTGATTACAATATATACTTGACCAATAAAAACAGTTCTGTTTCTGATTCTCTGACTGAGGTGTGCTGGGAGTTCCAGCAGAGCAAAAAAAAATAAAAATAAATAAAAAATAATGTGACCTTGCACAGTGCATAACCTCTGTCTACACTATCTATATCCTATTCCATCCATACACTAAAACAAAATCTACCCACGTTCTCCAGCTGCTCCTTTCCATCTTATTTTCTTCAAGGGCAACTGCATAAATCACATGTTTTGTAAAAGAACATTGTCAAAAAGAGACTTCTTTAACCAGGTAAGAATAAATAAAAATAACCATGCACATCTGTGTGTTAGAATAACATACATCACTATACATACTACCCAGTACACTCACCAGCCACTTTGTAGCTACATTTAGTAGCAGTCACACTGATGTGTAACACGCACTACCATGTCATTGTCACTGTATGTGGTATCCCTCAGGGTTCCATCCTTGGCCCTGTTTTGTTCTTTTTTTATACATGGTACCTTTGGGCCATTATTTGACATCATATTTCTCACATAATGAGAAACAAACCATTTTGTCAAACCCAATGTCCTAAATACGTTTACTGTTCTCCATTAATACCTGGTGAGGGGCACAGCTGGCCGTCCAGATAAATTAAGACAAAACTGAAATTCTCTGCAAGTCTTTTTCTAATCATGCTAGATTAGCTCTTGGGACTCTAGCTGCCAAAAGTCCTGATGTAATGTCTGACAAAGACCTCAGAATAAACAACTGTGTTTAAACAATTGGTACGGTCTTATTTGTATCAGTTAAAGGGGACCTACTATGTTTTTCTGTTTTTCCTCTTCTTTTAGTGTGTTCTGGAGCTTTACATGCATGAAAATAGTCAGCACTGTACAAAGTACACGCCAGAGGGGGAAACTGTCTCCCAAGGAAATCACCTTTCTCAGCTCACTGAAACTCCTTATTGGAATTCCAGCCCTTTGCTCTGTTACAAGGTGATGTCATCTGGTAACAAGTTATTGGCTGCCTACCAGCAAACTTGACATGCCCTCACAACACAGGCAAAAGATAAAACATTAAAAACTCAACAGTCTGAAACATCCCGGCCAGGCGAGCTTGCAAAGGTGGGTCTACCAGTTTGTTCTACCAGACCTCAGGATCGGACTCTGGATCAAACTAATAGCGCAGACCCAACACCATTGTAAGAACAGCCACAGCAGTGTGGGGGAGGAACTTGTAGCAGGATGCCGCTCTGGCAGACAACACAACAAGAACAGAGCGGATGGGCTGGCCAATCAGAGCACACTGGCATGAGCAGAAGGTGGGGCTTACAGACAGAGGGCAAATTAAGATGTACAGTATGAGAAATATATTGTGTTTTGGGAAAAACTCTAGCCTGTAAATCTATTCTAGTAGATCCCACAATACAATTATGATCACTGAGAATGAGGATAATAGGCTCCCTGTAGGAAGCAAGACAAAAACTAGTTTTACGTTTTGCAGATGATATAGATGTATGTGAAAATGATATAGATGCATTTCACTCCTATAAGTTCTAGCGTGGAACAAACCTCAGCTGTTAGGTCTTTGTCATCACACAGTGCTCTGTACTAGTGGGTCGTTGGCTTCCAGAAAGTTTTAGATCAAAGTTTAGTTTAATTTCTACTCATTACCTTTAAAGCATTACATAGTTTGGTCCTGATGTCCAAGACTACCCTCATGAGCCTCAGAGATCTCTCAAGTTAGCATATTAGGGCACAAAGACAAACAAGCAAAAACAACAGAAGAGCTTGCTTTTGCTTATTGCCTTGTTGGCTTTATTTGATCTGCTTTTATATTTTATATTTGCTTTTTTCCAGCATTTATCTGTCTCAGTTTTTAACTTGGCTTAGTGACATTTAATTACAGGTAATTTAAAGCCTATTTTCCCCCTCACAGTATTTTCTTACATTTTATGTGTTACTAATAAAGTGGATGGTGAGTGTATATTCTACCGTTCATCTACATTACCTAACCTCATACACAAGCACAATGTATATCTCCTTTCATACGCACCAACCAAACCAAAATCCACAGTGTTCAGCAACACCCACACCAGCACAAACACTGGTGTTACACATGTACACCTTACTGGACAACATTTATGGGGAGGTTCTTGCTAACACATCCCTTACCTGCAGTGTGTGATCTGTTCATACACTCAAAACACCCCCCCCCCCCCCCCCCCAAAAAAAATACAAATAAGCAAATTCATAATCCATAAGCCCATCACAAGTGATCCAAAGAGTTCCAACTTAGAGGCAGTGATAGCATCATTGGACATTTCACAATAGCTTGTGTTTGGTTAATCATTTGACTAACAAAAATAGCATGTAACAGGGTGGAAGAGGGATTAAAAATATGTCCTTAAATTTGTTTAAATTGTCTTTTCTACTTCGTCCTTCCCTGCTTACCCAGGATTTGTACAGATATATACAAAAATGAAACAACAAAAAATTACTAATATACAGATAACAAATCAACATATCCTTAAATATAGTATAAAAATAAATGAGACACGTTAAAAGCATTTTCAAGTCAACGACGTAAGACGAAGATACAGCTCCTCATTCAAATGTGGCTTTACACTTGCAGTGGCATCTGAGTTAAACTCGGTAGTGCAACAAAGAAAATGAAAGGAGATGCATGTTGCTGTAAGGACCCTTCAGATGACGGTTAGAAAAAGGATTCCCAGTGAGATTGGTACTAAGCGTTAGAGATTTTATAGAGCTGATTTTATTACTATTCTCAGTTCACAGCAGACAGCTACAGCTGATATGTGAAACGAAGGACATAACTGGGCAAATGGCTTTTTCTTTCTTTTCCTTTCTTTTTCGGAAAGGCATTTGCACAAATTCTGTGGAGAAAAAAAAAGTCCAAAGTGCCTCATCACGGAAGGATGAAGAAGGATGGAAGGAAAATAAAGAGCAGTCTTTTTTCAGTTTATCAGACATGCAACAACTGGTCTACTGCTGTGGGTTTCATTAATGGAGAACTGTAGATTACAATAATGTACACACACGGTGCTCTTCCCCAGCTGAAGTGTGGCTGCACCTCAGCACGACTGCACAAAATCTGGCAGCCTGGCTGACGTAGATGTGCTGTCCTGCAGAGAGAGGAAAACGGAAAGACTGCAAGGGCTCTGTTGATGTTCAGGCACGAACTTTAACAGGCAACAAACGACACATTCCTGTCTGAAGTGGCACTGGTGGATGGACTTACCAACCACGTCTTCAAAACAAGTTCTTGCTTTTCTGAAAAGGGAAAAACAAGGCAGGGATTGCGATTGTTAACCTTACTTATGTTAAACTATTCATTAAGCCCATCACAATTACTCCATTCAAATCAGTTACCCAAAAGGTTAAACTTTATACAGTCAAATGAGTAAACTTCAGTAAACTTAAATATGATATTTGTCTGGAAATTTCTGGAATTTAACATATCTATAAATAAAAATATTAGAAAACATTAAATGTGCCGTGACCTCTGTATTTGCTGCATTGTGTGCTTAATTTTATGTTTGTGAAATTCAGCAAATAAAAGGTAATCAAAATGTGGAAAAGTGTATTATCTGTGTCCTGAATAAGTACTCTTTGAACAGCAGTAAACTTGGAGGAAAATTATTATTTCATATTGTAATTTTTTCCTACAATGTGTGGTCTCTGGCTGGACCCTTAAAGCACTAATGGGAAGTATCTGAAACCTGAATATTATAAATTGTCCCTCTGCTCTCTCTTACAGTATAAACAGAATCTGACTGACAGACATTTCTGACACATTCATTGCAAAGTATTGTTTCATTTTGATATATAATGAATGAAAGTATTTTGGCAACACTTTCTATGAAGGCTGTAGTTATAAATTATAAATAAGTCTTTGTAACTTGGTAGTAATGCTTTGTAAGCTTTTTCTATGAACTCTAATAATGCTTCTCAAGCCTGTAATAATTCTTTGATTAATAAACATGTAGCATCACTATCCATTCTAACAGCCTTTAGACACATATAATGATCTGTGCATGATTTTAAAGCAAAACAACACCACATCACTGAGTGCTTCGATATTTGATCGATATTTTAGTTTATTCACATTTTGGTAGTCTGTCAGCGTGCGCTCTAAAATACACCGCATATATCTTTTATAACTGGAGGATTAGCTGGGAAGGCTTGCTGCCCTGTAGTGGTAAATTAGCATATTAAGAAATTAAAGCTCAAACTACAATAACATGTCCTAACTTTTGCAATTTGTTTAGTTATGAAAAAAAAAGGTGCATATAATCACCTCATAATCCACTTAATTATAAACATTTTGAAGGCCATCACTGAGAGCTACAAGTTCAGTAATATTTTGTGTTATTCATCGTTATATGTTTTCTTATTACATGTTAATAATCACCAAAGAATTCATATTCATATAGTTCACTATTGGAGACTTGGGCTTAGAGAGCTTTTGTACCAAAGAGTTATAAGTACTTTTATAATGGCTTACGAACACAGGCTGCATAGAAAGCATCACCAGTATTTACAAAGGCACCCGTTTTATCTTTTTGAGTTTTGTATTTTGGAATCCCTGAAAAGCTCAGCATAGCATATTTATGTTCAATTAATCTCATACAACACAGATAACTTGTCAGAATAATCACCAGATTACTAATATAACTAATAGTGACAGTCATATAATGTATACTAAGTATGGCAATATATTGACTATATTGATATCATTCCGTCTCTCATGTTGCTCTGCTAGAACACATTTGACTACTTTCCACATACTAAACTTTTCTCTAAACTCTTTTATTCTGATTTCTTATTTAAATCTCACCTTGTCTTTCATTAATCTTTGGTTTCCTCTGTAATTTTGCACATAAATCATTTAAAAAATTGTCAACCGTGTAATAACCGCATGGCCAGGATAACGGCCTGATATTTTTGCATATAACTTTGTGATACTCTTCTGATGAGACACACTTACCAATTTACAAGGCATGAGCCTCTGCCTTCCTAGTATATGTGCTTCAGAACTTCAGAAGAACAGAGAACAGAAAAAAACAACACAGACAGGAACCCAAAAAAAGCACAAACAGAAAGAAGGAGAAACAAGAGACAGAGCCTAACACGGAAACTAAATAATCCAAATAGAAAATAATCAAAAGCTGTGACACAGACAGCAACAGGAACATGCAGTACAAATATCTGACAGAAACAACAACAAGAACCAAAAAAAAAAAAAAAAAAAAAGCAAATCAAATACAGACACAGATGCAAACAGGTCCCTATATCAGCCAAGTGATAATGAGGCTCCAGTTCAGAGCAAGAGAAAGTCCAAAAGCATGGCCTGCTTAACTCTAGCGTTCCTCTCTACACATAAACGTGTCCCTGAGGATGAAGTGAACAGAAAAAGGCACATAATCCTGCAGGCTGCAGAGTAAATGGTCCCTGCATGATAATGGCATGGCTGCATAGTAATGGCATTAGCCTGTGGTAGAAGTCCCAGGCTCCAACACCTACTGCTGCTCCACGACAGCAGGGGACTGCTGGTAAGATGAGGTGGGCATGCTGAAGGTAGGCGCTTAGATGGCGGTCTCCAGACGTTTGAGAAACTTTACCTTTTTCTTGGCCTGCAAAAGCTCCTGGTAGGCACTGGATCGAATAAAGCGGCTGTATGAGTCGCTCTTCATCAGCTTGTAGATGTGCTCCTAAAGGGAAGGAAGATGAGCAACATGAGGAATTCAAGACCAAATCCAGATAATTCACCATTCTGTACAGCTGACGGGACTTACAGGTAAAGAAAGGCTTAAGCCTTCAGCTGGGAATAGACTACCTACTGTAATTATAGCAGACTGTGATGGCTAAAGGCCTACTAAAGGCTTTACAGTTGCTTAAATTGGGTTTGCTGTAGGGCTTAACGGTCTGAGTTGATTAATCAGTGGCAATGCTCTTGGGCAACTACTCTCAATCAAATGCATCTTCATTTTTTATCGCTCATAATAATAATAATAATAATAATAATAATAATAATAATAAAGAAGTTGACAGAGTACTGAGACACACATTTTTGTTCTGTTAACTGACTAATAGAAGTTTTTTCTAATTGCACTCAGCCAGTTCCAATGGCATCTTTGATAAGATGGGCAGAAAGATGGTAATGAAATCATGTCTTGTGGTTATCAGCGCAATTTCACATTGAAAATATGAGGAAAAAATAATATTTAATTGTTAAAGTTTAATCTAAGAAAACAAGAAAACCTTCATCAAAATATATTTTACAAAACTGCATATCAGAAGGTCTGTAAATTATTATGAACAAAATGCATTATAGCTTAATGTAGATATTTATACTTCACTTTTTTATTGTTCTGTAACTGTGATCATCCGTGATCACTAAATCTCCAAAACTCTCCACCACCTCCATGCTAAACTATTCGACAGGGTCTGCAGAACAGAGCCTTTTCTTTCTTTTTAAAATGTATTATTTTATTTTTTAATTTAATATTTATATTCTTTTTAAAAGAGCACAAACTATAAGTGCTCTAGATCCCACTGGAACTGACCGGATCCAGATTCAGATCAAATGAAGAGAACTGTTTAGTAATAAACACTTGAGGTGGGCTCAGTATAAAAAGGATGGTTATACAGAACAGAAGCTCATAGGTATTGTTATGTATGGTGGTGGACCTATGATTTGTCTTCCTGGGACACATGACACAATGGATTCCATGAAGTACCAGGAGATCCATCTGTTTACCTCTGTCAGAAATTAAAATTCCAGCAGAACAATGACCCCAAACACATACAAATCCACAGATAACTTTTGGCCATTATAAATATAGTACAATACACAATGGTAAAACAATACATACACATAAACACAAGGTTATCTGCAGTCTCTGTATGATTCTGACCTGAGCATCTTCGAAAGTGTATCTGCCTGGGTCTTTAACATTCTGGGTGGTTTTGTCGTAGCTCTTGGAGTCAACATTGATGGCGCTGGGGGCTCCAGGGGCCAGGAACTCCTGCCAGATCTCCTGCACCCTGCTGGGCACTTCACGAATGGGCCGTTTCTTCAGTTCCTGCACAGCCAGCCAGAACCTGCAGACACAACACACAAATAAACATTTATCCAGAGATACAGGATAGCAATTCATCATGCAAGCAATTTTATAATCGTCAGTGTGACATTATTAGTAATTCATGAATTAGATTTTACCTACCTAAGCCAGTCTATACCTCCTGTCAGCAGAAGCTACATTAAAGGTAGCAGACACTGAAAATCAAGTTTTACTGGAAAAAACTTCTCCTATGAGAGTAATAAAATTCCCCCCATGGCCACCAGGGGGAGCCAAGAGGTTTATCTTTTAACTCGGACCAGGAAATCTGCATTGCTTTTACCATATCTCAGCCCCTTGAACCCTAAACCTGCTTGTATTATTAATCTTTATATATTCCAATAAAGCCAATACAGACTTATTAGCCCATAGTCTCTATACAATATTCCATGACTACTATAAAACATGCCATTTATTAGATATGTCAGATATGAGAGTATGAAACTAAAGTGTGGGCCCACATACAGATCCTTACGGCATTAAACACATACAGTCAGTTTCGTTTACCCAGATTAACTCGAAGCTTAGACTAAAAACTGATCTGTGAAAGATCTTTAGGGGCAAATCACAACTGGCACTGCAATTTAATCCAACACTAGATCTGGACCGTGCAGTGGTGGGTGGTATACAGGTTCACACTGTGTACTGGTGTACTGTGTGTAATGGCATGACATATGAGCCGCTGTGTCATTCATGTATCAAATGTAAAAATAAAACTGCAGCAGACCCTCGATCACCTCCCACTGTCTAGACTGTTTCAACTGAAGTAGTCCACTTCAGGCCACTACTGTGGACACTAGACTGATTGCAGCTCTTCCTTTAGTATCACAGGGAAGCCAACAGTCTCAATCAGCTGCATCAGATGACGGCATGGCCTCGGGGCCTTGTGTGCAAAATAAGGCATGGTCCACCTGGTACTGAATCATGACTGACTATAAGGGTGTCTGATGGTCTGAGGTGTTCGATATCATTTTTCTTTATATGCTTTTATTAAACTTTGTAACTTCACTATGAAATTCTCTGTTTTCTTTGTTTCCTAATTTCATTTGCATTTTGTATGTCTCCCTTGGGTGATATGTGGGGGCTGGATTGAATAGTCAAATGTCATGTAACAATCTTCAATGGGTAGCCTACTTTACATCTGATTTAACAAAGCCATTTGCTGAAGGCGACACCCTGGCTCCTAGTGGGCCTAAAACACCTCTATTATAATTATAAAAGGTACAGGCAGACGCCCATCAACTAGGGGGGGCCTGGGTCGGTCAGACAATGGGACAACAAGACGTTGGGGGTTAATTGGTGAAGTATATAAGTCTATGGTATGGTAAACTTCTTCAGACTTGCTTGGTAGGAAGGCGCGCACATTAAACTTCTTTTCCTCAAACTCTCCAACAATTTTGCCAGCAGAAGTCAACAGGGGGAGAGTGTACAGGATGAAACGACTTCTTATTCGGATTTCGTCTTCCAGCTTAAGTGGTGCCCCAGTTAGCATTGTACAGACGGCTAAATGCTCTTTTTAAGGTGGAACGGGAAACTAGAAAAAAAAGCTGCTCAGTAAGAAGCCAAAATAAAATATCAAACCACATGTAGCACCACGTTGTAGGAACGGTCCTACAGAGATGCCGTTACAAAGCAACACTGATGTAGGGTTATCCAGCTATTGCTCAGTTTTGTTGTAGTCTTTTGCTCAGTAAAATGGAAGAGGCATCCCATAATAATACAGAGAATATAGACCCTACAAATATAAGCTTACTGAAGTTTCTTTAATGGTTTTATTTATAATCAAATACACTCAGCAAGGAACTCCATGTATCTACACGCACGTCCCATTTTATCGACTCCACTTACCGTATAGGGGCAGTTTGTGCTTACAGACTGTAGTTCACATGCATACGTTGTCCACCTTGTAGACGTAGTCGCAGTCAAAGACGATAGTTCATCTGCTGCTGCTCTAGTCCTTCACCAGCGGTCACAGGATGCTGCCCACAGGACGCTGTTGGCTGGATAGTTTTTGGTTGGTGGACGATTCTCAGTCCAGCGGTGACACTGAGGTGTTTAAACGCTCTAGCAACAACGCTGTGTCTGATCCTCTCATCACCAGCTCAAAACACACTAACACACCACCAACACAGCAGTGTCACTGCAGTGCTGAGAATGACCCACCACCCACATAATACCTGCTCTGTGGTGGTTCTGTGAGGTGAAAGGAGGGGTAGCACAAAGTGCACCTACAGCATATGGGGAGTGGAGCTGATAAAATGGACAGTTAGTGTAGAAAGATGATGTTCCTAACAAAGCTCTGGCCACTACTAGTCCAACTGGTCTCTAAACGTCCATTTCTTAATGATAATATCTGAATAATAACTGAATTTTCTTGTGCATCAAACACTGCAGCCTCTTTCTTTCTTCCTTTCTTTCTCTCTTTCTTTCTTTCCAGTGAAAGAGGAGAACAAAACAGCACAAGCAAGCTTTGAAGGCAACAGTGCTGAAATCCAAGCTAATAAGAGAGTAATTAATCCCTCAGATGAGAAGCGACGTGTGATTAATCCGTAAAAGGATGAATTGTAGTTGAGCTTACCGCAGGTTCTCTGAGCTGAACTCAGATTCCAAAAACTTCAGGAACTGTTCCCTCCCTACAGGATCTTTCAGAACCTCATCAAAACCAAATCCCCACCGCTTCACCCTCTGCTGACCCGGCTCCTTACTGAGAGAGAGAGAGAGAGAGAGAGAGAGAGAGAGAGAGAGAGAGAATGAGAATACATTCATTTACAATGGCTATTAACAGTAATGATGTCTGTAAAGAAGCTGGGCTGTGTATTAAAACCAGAAGAAGAATAAAGAAAGGCATGTTGAACACTTCTTTCAATCTTCCAAACAAGGATTCAATCATATTTTTGGCACACCACCGAAACACTTGTGTTATATGAAGGGATGCTGATTACTGCACACTGCTGCTCATTCATTACAGTAGTGTGATTATTAGATTAGCCTGCTGCCCATCCATAACAGTCCAGCTAGTGAAAACCCTCAGAAGCACCTGGACATTACAGGCACGTGTGATCAATTAGGGTGAGAAATGAACTCAGCAGATTGACCTACCTCCAGATATTTAGTGCCAAATTAGTGTGTGCTTATTTCCATGTGCGTCCATATTCTGTGTGTAAGGCACAGATTACAGTCCTACTACTATAGTCAACCTAAGGTACCTGGCCAGCTGTCTAAAGAAAAACAGGATATGGCAATTTGCATGAGACATGGCAATTTACACAGGAGTAATATAACCTGAGATTATTTCTATAGTTTGGTTTAAACTGTTTTACAGGTAATATCCGGTGGAACATTTACTGATGTGGGAGTAAACAGTCTGTAAAAATGACTGGCATGGGGAATTCAGATTGGAGATACACCAGCCATAATTACATTATTCCACCTCCTCATGTACAATTAATCCTGTCCAAATAGTGTTCAGCATCTTTCACTTTAGGGATATCTTGAAGCATGCATTTTAAACAGCTCTGACTGAACTCTGTTTGCCAACTGGAGAGACCATGACGTTTCATTTATTCCTGATTGGCGCGTTAAGAGGCACATAAGCAGCTGTAGGCAACAGTGCCAAGGCAATATTTATGTATGTGCATGTCTGCTGGACTTTGGCCCAGGCTTCTGTTGTAATGCACACCTGTGTTCATAACACATTCAAGAGGCTTCAGGGGCAAATGTGTGAGAAAAGGCACATATATTTCATGTGAAATGTCTTAAAAACTATGTGATCACATGTGAAATGTCTAAAATTCAGACAACCACATGTGAAATGACTGCATGCCACATATGACCACCACTTAAATGGCTAAATATCACATGTGCAATATCATGTGACCACATGTGAAATGTCTTAACACCACATGTCTGAATGTCACATGTGGTGTGCTTAATTCCAATTATGTCCATATTCTATATGTCGATTACAACCCTTTGTATATGCACCTGCTATTATAGCTAACCTAAGGTAAATGGACAGCCAGTCAATGAACTGGTTAAGATACAAGTTAAATGGCTAAATATCACATGTGGAATGTCTACCAAAATCATGATCTCAAGTGAGATGTTTGAATAACATGTGACCACGTGTGAAATGTCTAAATACCACAGGTTACCACACATGATCACAAGTTAAATGGCCAATCACCTCATGGGGAACATCATGTGACTTAAAACCACATGTAACATGTCTAAATACCACATGTGATTACCTGTGGCATGCCTTCCATGAACACAAGTAAATCACTACATACCACATGATCTGAAGTAAATCACATGAGGCATAATGCCTTAAAAAAGCATGTGATCATGATTTATCATTGGATCACACACCTTTTCACATGTAATGACATGCTTTTCCACGTGTAATCACGAATTTTCCACTTCTATTTTCCACACAGGACCTTGTTTTCACTCCAGGTGAGTGAAAAACATGAGGTCACCTGTGTAGGAAAGATTTTTGGGAACTGCAGTGTTTCATGCTGCTCTGTTTCTTGATCATTTTGCTTTGGTTATCTCCAGTTCATCTACTTCTAATTAGCACTTAATCACAACACCAGTCTTGGTCTATAGTCTAATGAGACCTATGTTAAAGTGTAAATGATCACTATTATTGGACAAAAAGAGCAGATGCTGCGTTTGTAAGTAGACGAGGAGACTTTGATGAGAGGTTATCATCGTGTATACAGTGTTGCCTTGCAGAAAGAACGCATTCTCACGTTTGCCTTTTTTTTTGCCATTGGTACAAATGGAATATATCAGAAGCCCAGACAGGAACCAGTAAAGCAGTAAATTGAATGTAAATGTAATTTTATATAACAGTGTCAACACCTATGTAAGAGACCATGTGAAGAGTGTGCAGTTACATTTACATAGTCTGGAAAATGACTGTAGAGATCTAAAGGTTAACAGCGGGTCTATGGTTGGTCTTGGGCTACAGTCCAGTCATGTATCAGTGGTGGTGAAGTCTGCAGGTGGAAATGGAGCTTCACCACTTACTCAGCTCTGCACAGGAAACCCAGAGTTTACACTGAGAATAGAAACCATTACCACCGTTTACACAACACTATGAGAGCGAGTGAGAGAGCACATGAGAGCGTGAGAGAATGAGAGAGAAGCGAGTTTAAAGGTGTTGATCCAGCTCTATCTGTTAAGCACACTGGGTGTGATGCTGGGGAGGGATGGATGAAAATGAGATAAGGTCATTTCTGCTGTTGCCTCAGCAAACATGGCTAAGCAGAAGCGATGATGCGAGACGGCTGATAGGCGGCCGGGCTGGATGTGTCGCGTCTGATAGTGATTACTGCTGAGACCGGCTCCATCATTCTTCTTACATCACACAGCAACAATTCACCTTAACTTTAAGCTCCATTTATACTCAACATGCTCATTCTGATGTGACGAAAGTTGATATTTGGTAATGTGAAGCACTGAACTGATGTTAATCAAGCGATGTTGGCAGAATAACAAGTACAAATAAAGCAGAATAGAGTACAAATAAACAAGTGCTTTAGAAACTGTCAACCTGAAAAGAAAAAAAAGGGAAAAAAAAACTAACAAAAAAAAAAACTAAACCCGGACGATGCCTCCAGAAGTGTAAAGCCCAGTCTAGGTAGCAAATGCTGAGCTACACCAATAAGAGTCCTTGGGCAAGACTCCTAACACTGCACTGGCCTACCTGTAAAACAAAATAAGCTTGTAAGTCGCTCTGGATAAGAGCATCAGCTAAATGCCTAAATGTAAATGTAAATGTAAAGCAGTTATAATGCATGATTTATATGTTAGTGGTATGTGGTAGTACAGGCAACTTACACACATACGTGCGTACAGAAAAGCACACATGTGCACACGCACCTGGCTTCCAGTTCCCAGAGTGTATTGTCATCTGAGATCCAGGGGTTTGAGGGGTCTGGCGAGGTGAAGAAAGGGTCGTACTCCATATACTGTTCTGTGTAG
Organism: Semaprochilodus insignis; assembly: GCA_034552555.1. Taxonomy (NCBI): domain Eukaryota; kingdom Metazoa; phylum Chordata; class Actinopteri; order Characiformes; family Prochilodontidae; genus Semaprochilodus; species Semaprochilodus insignis. The sequence continues at coordinate 4,362,879 of CM067491.1, read as the reverse complement.
CTCAATAAACTGCAGCAAGAGAGATCACAGATATATCATATCATAGCAAAACAAAGTAAGTAAATAAGTAAACTTTATTTATAAAGCACTCTTTACACAACCTGCGTTGACCAAAGTGCTGTACATACAAATACCTAATGATTACACATGAATACATACAACCAAAACACAGATAAAAGAAATCAGATAAATAACATTTTAAAATAAGTAACAACAAAAATTAAAAACACAGATAAGAAACAGATAAGTGATATGTCGAACGACCATAAAATCACCTCATGTTACCGCAGTTTCTCACTACTCAAAAGCAAGTTTGTATAAGTGAGTTTTTAGACCTGATATAAAAACCGAGATAGATTGGTGAATACTGGATGATAGACTATTCAAAGTCTTGGGGCATACACCGAAAATGCCTGACCACATTTGAGTTTCAGACGAGCCCTAGGAACGGCCAACAAATTCTGTGATGAAGATCTCGAAGAGCACTGCGTGATTGTCGATGTGAGCAAATCTGCAATACAAGTAGGGGCCAAACCATTCAGTGCTTTAAAAACAACCACAAGCACTTTAAACTGTATCCTGTATTGAACTGGTAGCCAATGAAGTGAAGCAAGCACTGGTGTAATATGTTCTCTTTTCTTGGTTCTAGTCAATAATCTGCATGCAGCATTCTGGACTAACTGTAAACGTTGCAATAGAGACTGGTTAATCCCAATGTATAGAGAATTACAGTAGTGTAATCGTGAAGAGATGAATACATGAATGACTTTTTTGAGGTCAGAAAAACTAAGAAAGGGCTTCAGTTTTGCAATGTTTCTGAGCTGGAAGAAACTACTTTTAACCACAGAGTTGATTTGTTTATCAAATCTGAGGTCTGAGTCAGATTTAATATAATGAAGATGTTGTAATGCTTCGAATACTGTGTTATAACATTTCACATTGAAACACCTCACTCATAATCTTTCACCAACTAAACACTTCATAATATATTATGAATAATTATTATTTAGCCTTTACTGAAGTATTATATTGTATATTTGCTATATTGCATGTTCATTCCAGCATCAGCACCGACTTTTTCTGGCAGCATCTCAGCTCAAGGCAAATACAAGGATTTGTATTAGCTTGGATAAACTGAGTGGAGAACAAAGCACTCCTGTAAGTCAGTCTAGATAAGAGTATCTTCTAAATGTTGTAAATAAAAATGTAAATGATAATAATAATCATCCAGGCCTCATTTCATTCGAACATGAATGAAATCTCAGTATGTCATAGTATTTCACTTCTCCTCTCCAGCAGCTTTTGAAGAACAGGTAGAGAACAGAACTGACCTTTCAGCTACCTTTGACATTTTTAACCGATGTCTGTCCAACTGCGCTTGCCAATACTGTATCTGCAAAGAAATAGATAAGAGACAATAACAGTCATAACTGGTCATAACACTCAGAAATTAACATACCAAAACAGTCATACCAGGTCATATAAATCATACCAGAACAGTCAAAACAGCCACAGTAACAGTCAAACTAGATCATAACAGTCATAACAGGAAACAACAAGCCACTGTGGTCATAACCATCATATTGGGTCATAAAGGTAATATTTTTTCTAAGAGTGATTCTAGGTCATAACAATGAGTACAACCCATAATACTTGTATCCGGCCATAATAATTAGAATAAACCATAAAAGTTGTATCAGGTCATAACAGTTGCAATCAGTCATAACAGTCATGACAGGTCATAACCATATTAGGCCATAAAGGTCACAGCAACAACATAAAAGCAGGTCATGTGTTAGGAACAATTCTCTCATTAACAATTCTTAACAAGCTATTTTGAATGCTCTGATCACAGTCATATTAGATAATCACAATTGGAACAATCTATAACAGTCACATTCGTTCATAACAATTAGAACAAACCATAACAGCTATATCAGGCCTTAACAATCCGAACGGACCAAAATAGTCCTATCAAGCCATAACAATTACAGCCAGTCATAACAGTCATGACAGGTCAAAAATAATCATAATAGGTCATTAAGGTCATATTTTTTCTTAAGAGTGATACCGGGTTATAACAGTCACAACAACAACATTCAAACAGGTCACGCGGTAGGATCGATTCACTTATCAACTCTTCTTAACAAGATATTTTAAACGTGCTGTCATACTACACCAAAACAATCGGAACAGTTTATAACAGTCACGTCAGATCATAACAATCCATAAAAACGATAGCAGGTCAAAACAACCACAACATTTCATAACAGTCATTTCAGCCATAATAATAGGAACAAACCATAATAGCTATATCAGACCATAACAATAGGAACAAACCATAATAGCCATATCAGATGATAACAATTAGAACAAACCATAATAGCCATATCAGACCATAACAATTAGAACAAACCATAATAGCCATATCAGACCATAACAATTAGAACTAGTCAAAACAGTTACGACAGGTCAAAACAATTATATCAGGTCATATTAGGTCATATTTGCCATACATATTTTGCCAACAGATCATAATAGTCAAAACAGTCATACTAAAAGTTAGCATTAGATCATAACAGTATACCAGGCAAACCATACAGACTACAGCAAACTATAATAGTCATAGCAACTATCATACAATAACACTCATATTAGGTATTAAAAGGTCATACCAGGTCATAATCAGAACAACTTATAAGCAACTATACCGAACACTATTTCTGTTATGGAATTTTGAATTCACTGATTGTAGTCATATTAGGTCATAACAATCATCACAAACATAATAGCTCATAAATGTCTTGCCAGACCATAACAGTCGTACCAGGTCACGTTAATCAAAACAAGTCACAACGGTCATATTAGGCCATACAGGTCATGCCAGGTCATGCTCAGTAATCAGGGCAGTTTGCAGCAGACTTCTACTGCTGCACTAAATTATTAACAATACCTATTAAATCAGTGTGAAATTACGCTTGTGTGAGTGCGCTACATTCAAGCACTTTCTCTCCTTCCTTTCATTCCCCAGCTGCACATTAAAACAGCCAGATTAAGATTTAATGACAGCACAGGCTAATTTTATCCCGTATTAGCAGTAAAGTCTGTGTGCATTAATAAGTAACAAGACTTTATCATCCCGGTTTCTCAGAGGAGCAGCAGGGTAAAACTGGCACAGGGGGTATGAGCAAGGTTTTTAACCAGTACTGTAAGCTTATTGACAGTACTGAGTAAATATCAAGCATGGATTAGAAATCAGTATATGCATATTAAGACATAAGCATAATATAAGGACAGTGTTATTTTGTGATATTTATGTGGGCAGAGTGTGTGAGTAGGCAAGACTTCACTACTGAAATGAATCACTATTGTAACTAAGTGGGCTCTCAGGTGTGGTGAATGGAAGGTACCTGTTGGTGTAGCTCCTCTTCAGTGGGCTCTTTAACCTCAGGCGTGGTGGTATGCGTAGGGCTGTGGCTACGGACGTCATTCTGGAGGCCATAAACTGACTACAGCAACATCAGACACAAGCATCAACTTTATGACCTTCATTTACACACAAGCTCGTTGATTTCTACCTCGTATACACAAACTGTCCACTTTATTAGGAACACCTCTTTTAAATTTACACTAATTATCGATTTTATTAGCTCAATTTACCATACAGGAGCACTTTGTAGTTCTACAACTGCAGACGACTGTAGTCCATCTGATTCTCTGTATACTTTGTTATCACCCATTTACCCTGGTTAGGACCCCCACAGGACCACCACAGAGCAGGCATTATGTGGGTGGTGGATCATTCTTGGCAGTGTAGTGACACTGATGTGGTAGAGGTGTGTTAGAGTGTGTTGTGCTGGTGTGAGTGGATCAGACACAGCAGTGAGTACTTATAAATGTGATTTGAACACCATTTCTCATTTTGAGCTGAAAAGACAAGGATAGCAACGTTAGCTGAGGTAACTCACTGTAAGCACTGATCTGTTTATCTAAAAAGACTGGCTGCCTTAATCTGTGTAAATCTGACCTACTACGGCTTTATATGGTCTCAATATGGCTTTAATATAGCGCAGCTGAAATCCACTGTGACATGCTGAGAAACTGAACAGTGCTCGAAGTAATCCAGGGTCACCCTGCTGTACCCTCATTAAAAACAGAGTTCTGAACACTTTGCTGAAGGGTACCGTTCATAAGCTTACATGATACCTACATAAGCTTGTCATGACAGCTGACAACAGTCCTACATAAATGTTCATGAACTCTTATTCCAATAGACATCATTCGCCATGAAGGTTACATCTGCCAAGTTAGTTAAAGCAGAGTTTGCAATAACCCCTTATAAACATTTATGTATGGTTACTTAAGCTGTCAAAACAAGCCTATCAGGTGTCATGTAGCCTTATAATGCATACACCAAAGTAAGATATTACCCCATTTTTTTGTAGTCCCTTAAGACCTATCATAATAACTGGTTTATTAGTGATGTCATTTTTGATGCTCTGACAGCTAAACAGAGAACACAGCACCTTACCATGATGTCAAATGTTCTTCATGGCAATTACTGGTAAATGTAACACAACAAAATCTGTCATGACAGCATATGACATCTGCCATGCCACGTTTATGGCACAGGTATGTCAGTGTTATGTAGGAGGGTTCAAGTAAAGGGTAGCCCTTTACTGTAGGGCAATATTCATATTCAAGGCTACATGACACCTACATAAGCTTCTCATGACTACTCCCATAACCCTGTGTAAATGCTTATGAATGCGCATTCCAATAGGTGACATATCATAAAGTCTACTTTGATCAAAACTGCTATCTTTATAGAGAATACCAACTATTGGAATAGTCATTCATAAACATTTCT